>KZ807036.1:523132-541444 GCA_000696205.2 Oncopeltus fasciatus
AGTTGTGTCAGTTTGTTTCCTGTCTCTAGGTGTAGTTTGTAAATTTCGTTGTTCAGTCTGTTCTTTTTAATGTATAGTGAACGTATTTCTGTTTTAATCCATAGTTTTTGTGCTTTTATTTTTGTGTGTTGTGCTGCAAATGATTTTGTGTTTATGTTTATTGTAGCGTATCTAGGTATTATGTTGTGTGTCTGACATTGTTTGTTGAATTTGATGTTGGCTATTGTCTTGTGTAGCTGTCTAGTCTTGTTAAGCATGCGTGTTAGTAATACCTTAGCTTGACTAGCTGTGTCAGGTAAAAAATCTAAAGGGTTATTATTATTTCTACCACCAATGAATATAGAACTCTCATACCTTATATTCTCCGTCTTCCTTGGTTTCTGAACATCTCCCGTTGGCGAGCGCTTTCGGACACTGTCCATCTTCTGGCCGAATACGTACGTTCACTGTCACTGTCTATATTCAACTCGTTCAACCAATTGAATACAGACAGTGACAGTGAACACATGTATTCGGCCAGAAGATGGACAGTGTCCGAAAGCGCTCGCCAACGGGAGATGTTCAGAAACCAAGGAAGACGGAGAATATAAGGTATGAGAGTTTTATTTGAAAAAATTAAATACTAAATTAGACCATAAAAAAATGTATATGTTTATGTGTGTCTATATATATATGATCTTAGTCACTTGGCAAATTTATTATTATTTTTTTTTTTTCTAGATTGGGATTTGAAGGTACTGTTATGGCTATGAATGATTACGATATTACACAATTAATTTATGAGCCATTCATTGTTTTTGTTTGCTCTACTACAGGACAAGGGGACCCACCCTCCAATATGAGAAGATTTTGGAAATTTTTATTGCGAAAGAGTCTTCCTTCAAATTCTTTAATAAATTCTAAGTAATTTTTCATTAATATGGTATAGTGTTTATGTTCTCTACTATTTCCTTAACATAATTGATCTTTGCTTTTCTAGTATTGCTGTTTTAGGCCTTGGGGATTCATCATATGCAAAGTTTAATTTTGCTGCTAAGAAGTTATACCGAAGGCTGCTTTCCCTTGGGGCTAAGCCAGTAATTGACTTAGGGCTTTGTGATGAGCAGCATGACTTTGGGCTAGATGCAGTTTCTAGACCATGGAGTACTGACTTATGGAAAGCTCTTGAGCCTTTATACCCCCATTTAAAAGAGGCAATGAATAAGGCTGATTACAATTTACTTTATCCCAGGTATCTATTTAGATTTTTTTTTAATTTAAATTATTCTTTACTAAGTTACTTCAACACTTTGAACTGTTACAGTTAAAAATTAGTAAGATTGTATCTGACCTATCCTTTGTTGAATAAGTTAATTAGAGCTTTTATTTGCAGGCAATCAAAATGTTTTGCTCAAGTCTGTAGTAAAATCTTATAGTAGTATCTTATAGTCAATAATTAACAAAATGGTTTTTAGTTTTTACTTAACAGTTTTTTTTCTATAGTTGGAGTATTCCCATAGACTATCTTTTATAAAAAAAATAAAAGCTTCATCAGTGCTATGTGTCTTAGAATAGGTTTCAGAACCCCTCCCATCATGGCCCAAAGCGTTGAATGGAGCTTAAAAAAATGAGAGAAAGTAATTAAAATGTTATTATGAAGATTATTAGAGCAGTAACTTATGTACTGTATACACTTATAACATTTGTGTTGGTCTGCAAATCTGGCTCTTAAAAGAACTTAACTAATTCTTGTTTTCATCCAGGTAACACAGATTAGCTAGTGTCCTGTTCAGCTTTGTTTTGTTGTGTTTGTTTTACTCCTGGAACCCCTCAAACTTACCCCATTCCTTAGGTACAATGAAGTGTTCCTTCTTATTAAGTTGCCTTTTCCTGATTTCTTTTCTTGTTAGAAGCTGAGCATTTAATGTAAGCAGTTGGCTTGCATGAAAAAAAAAAGTATAGGTTGTTGGAAGCCAGTGTAGCTGTCTGGCTAGCCTCGGTGGTGTAATTGGTAAATATGCCAGCCCGGTAAGCAGGAGTTCCGGGTTCGAATCCCGGCTTAAATAGTAAGATTTTTTTATTCTATTCCCTTGCATTTATTGTATAGGCTATTAGGTTTTTTAAAAAAATAGTGTTATCTTCTACTTTACTTTTTTCAATTTTGTGCAATGTTTTTAGGTTTTTTAAATTTTATTGATTAATTTATTTAATTTTTTCTGTCCTGTAAGATTTAATTTTCTTTTCTGCTGGTTATCAAGTTATTTATATTCCTCACATATAATTTTCTACTTGTAATTAGAATTCTAATTATAATTTTCCTTAGAGGTCGGCTTCTTCCCTAACATGTAGAACTTCCTTTATCTCTTATTGAACTAGACCTATTTTTGATTTATTGCAATTTATTTTCTTTAATCTTGATCATCACTCCTCCCATCGCCAATTCAGAACTTCAATATGTGAGCAATCTTTACAATTTTTTACATCCTTCCTGTCCGAACTTCGATCACTCATCACTCCTTTGATACAAGCCTTTTCAGTGGCACTTGGAAGACTATTCACCACACAGCCCTTGTTAATACCATGATTCCTTTCTCATCCCTGTCTATCCTTTTATGGAATGCTAACGGTGTCCTGACACACTCAAAAGAACTTACTATACAAAACTTGAATGTACACATTGCCTTAATTACAGAAACATGATTAACAAAACAAAAAACTTTCATATTACAGGATTAATACCTACAGAACAGACCACCCAGATGTTACTGCTCATTGAGGAACTGTGGTATTAGTCCATAACTCCCTTTCCCACCATGCCATTTCCTTTGATCTTACAGACATGATTCAAGCAACTGTGGTGTCAATTTCCACGATGGCCTTTTCTATCGATATTGCTTCCGCATACTGACCCCCTAATAAGAACATAACTGCAAGAGATTTCACTAAATTTTTCAAAATCCTTGGCCCTTCCTTTATATGTAGAGGTGACTTTAATGCAAAGCACTTGCAATTGGGTTCTAAAATGACAAACTCCCGTGGTCGCTCACTTTACTCCTCAATCTGTTCCAGCAACCTCACTACCCTGTCTCCCGACTTTCCTACCTACTAGCCAACTGATGAATGTCGCACCCCTGATCTAATTGATTTTTTTATCCACAAAACCTAGGTCCTACCCATATATCAGTTTTCTCATTAAATGAACTTTCTTCAGACCACAGCCCTATAATCCTAAACCTATCCCTTACACCCATTCCTAAGCCTTCCTGTTAAACCCTAATAAATAGACCCATAAATTGGAGGATTTTCAATTCCACCTAGAATCCACCATCGACCTCACTACCTCCCCCGAAGAACTAGGCGACGCTTCGCACTCCTTCACGACTGCTATACAGTAGTCAGTTTGAAAAGCATCATCTAGGCCTCCCAACAAAATTCCTAAGCCACCAAACACACTCCCTCAATACATCCTAAATCTCCTATCTGAAAAATGTCGAGCCTGATCCTTATGGCAAAAAATACTGGCATCCCTCTGTTCGCCTTTAATAAAATCTCGTGCCTAGTCAAAAAGGAATTATTTCTCCATAAAAATAAAACCAATAATTCCTATCTTTCTACACTCACAACATCCCATAACTCCCTCTGGACTGCCACCAGAAAAATCCTTAAGCACCATATTCCTTCCACACTTCTTCATCTAGGGACACTTCATGGGTATCATCAGACAGACAAAGACATATCCGAAATTCTTGCAATTCATCTCCAAAACACCTTTACAAGTCATTCAGATCCAGACAACCTATCCCCTGAGTCAGAAATCAACGAATTACTTGAATGCCCTCTTCCTTGCAACCAAGCCAAATAAACCACCCAAAGACCCCTCTTCTTATCGTCCTATCAGCCTACTCCCGATCCTTTTGAAAACATTTGAAAAATACTATTAATGCGAATGTTCCCGATCCTTCATTCCAATAATCTTATCCCCAATCGTCAGTTTGGATTCTGCCCTCATCACTCAACTTCTCAGCAAGTGTTTTGTGTTTTAGATCGAATCTCATTTTCCCACAAGATGGGCGCGTTTCTGGATGTATCACAGGCCTTTGATTGTGTCTGGCACAAGGGCTTTCTATATAAACTGAAGCGTATCCTCCCAAATACTCTTTATCTAATTATCCACTCCTATTTATCCAACGGATTTTTCCGGGTCCGACAGGGATCAGATTACTCCCAAGTACTGTAGAAGTGGGAGTTCCTCAGAGCAGTGTGCTCAGACCCATTCTCTATATAATGTATACTTCCGACTTTCCAACGACATCTTATACCCTCTCAGCTACCTTTGCTGATGATGCAGCCATCGTTGCATGAGCTCTTGATCCCGCAGTTGCTATTAATATCCTTCAAGCACACCTCAACCATATAGCCGCTTGGAGCAAGATATGAAAATTAATTAAAGCAAGTGTGTTCACATCACATTCACTCTCCGCACCAAGCCTCCACTTAATTTATCCTTTAATGAAATTCCTATTCCCCAATTCAACTCCGTAAGATACCTCAGTTTCTACTTGGACTTAAGACTTACTTGAAAAGAACACATAAGGCAAAAGAGACAAGACCTAAACAGACGCTACATACTATTATATAGACTACTCAGACGAACATCGGAATTATCAGTACACAATAAATTAACAATATACAAAACTATTCTTAAACCTATTTCAATATGCAGTATAGAACTCTGGGGCACCTCTAAACCTACCAACATACAATGCATCCAATCTTTCCAGTCAAAAGTCCTCAGAACAATACAGAAATAAATATAATATTGAAGAGTAAATACTGCGTTGAAAGATAGTTTTTCATTGATCATTATCATTTAATAGTTTGACAACATTATGTGTTTAATTATGTAAAGTAATTTTTCTTTGTACTGAGGTGAAGTTTCAATTATAAAAAAGGATTTATTCAGATGCCTGAATATTGTACACAAATAATAAGCAATCGAACTATGCTAACAATTGTTTCAAATTGTATAAATTCCTTTACTAACTGATCTTATACTTGTTATACTGTATATACATGCATAACAGTATTTATTATTTGCCCATGATAAACAATTAAAAATATTAAAAATATATTTCATTCTTGGACATTAGTAATTATTTCATTCTATCAAATATTGATTGAGGATAATTTTTTTTATATATATTAGTTTTAAAAACCATAATAATTCCATCTTTTCTATTTAACTGATATTTGAGACAACACACTACTGTGACAGTTATTCAGTTTTCAAATTATAAGCAAATTAAAGTGCTCCCTTCTATGCATCCAACTCTACCCTTCACAATGACTTCAAAATCGTGGGATGTGAGACTGAACATTCTACATTATGTGAATATTAAATTTTCAACAGCTTTCTAGGTCACTTTTGACTCATATGTGATGATGAATACTACTTTCTGTAGGAAACAGCAGGTTATCAGAATTTAAAATTTTTTTTTTGTTTGCTAGTAGAAGAAACCTTTCTTTGATCCGGTTTTTTAAAAATATTTTTCTCTCTGATATATATAGAGCAATCGCTAGAACATGCTGGATGAGATTGTTCACAATTAGTATGTATTAAATCAATTTAGCATGTACCGTTATGAAAATGATTTTATGTTTTCCATACATCTTAACAGTACAATATTTAAAAAGTAAAAAATAAAAGAAAAAATATATATTTGTTAACTTTTAAATAAGTTTTTACTGTTCTGAAATTTTTTTTTACATTTACAACTATTTCGTCATATTTTTTCATTTGTAATTGAACTCATTTCGAATGAATTATGTCTTTAGTTAGTTATTATGACGTGACAGTTTAATAGTAACAAAGTTTGTATTTTTTTTTCTCTAATCAAATATTTCTCATTTTTACTTTTATTTGGATTTATAAAACACATTTAATGTCATAAAACTTTAGTGGCTTAAACAAATTTACTAACCCTAAAAGGGCTATAATTGTTAAAATCTCACAGTTGTGTCAGCTCTAAACCTTAACAACTGAATACCATCTCTAACTGCAGCTTTTTGAGCCTTATTTTTTCCATTGCACATTTATCCTCTTCCCTGCTTTCATTGCATTCTTCTTCTGCATTAGGTCACTCACTCTTCAACACTTAAAACAAATATCTGAATTATGATTTCATCACTTTTCCAAAATTTCCTTAGCCCTCTTAATGTTTAGTTTGATCTGACCTCAATGACTCATTATTTATTGGTCTAATGGAGCACCTTTATGGTATAATGTGGGCAAAGTGTGATGAATTATTTGTTTCACTAACAATAATATGAAGCATTATTTCTGATTTATCACCCAATGCAGTACTGTAAAAGGTCTGAGAGTGAATCCTCTCTTCTAATTGCCTCAGGCATAAATGGATAGAAAATATTTTTCTACTTTGTTGAGATGGGAGGATGAGAAATATGCATGCATTATCATGCATTTTCTTCTTTTTGACTTGCAAATGGTTCCTGGTCAAAGTTGTGTAGATCAAAGGGTCTGCCAGCACTATTTTAAAATTGTTTGTTATTTGCCAATGACTAATTTTTAAAATAAACTTCATATTATACTCCATATTAGTGATCCCAAAAAATGTTTTCACAGGTTTAAAAGTGCTTTATATATCTCATCAAGCCTTATAATTTGTGGCTTACTATGTACTTATATGTTTAACTAAAATAAATTTCATTCTTTACCTTTATAGTAAAACAATGAGAATTTTATAAATTAACAAAATTCCAAAAATTCATATTCCACAAGTTGATTTATTTAAATTTAAATGATACTGAATTTTATGTTCATTTTTAAAATTAATATTTGATCCATTTTTACATACTTAATTTTTAGATGGAATGTCATTCCTGTTAATGGACCACCTGAAAAAATTTTTTTCCCCCCTGGAGAACCTGAGGAACAAATAATTTGTTCTGTATTATCAAATAAACGTGTCACTGCAGAACACCATTTTCAGGTAATAATGAAACTTTTTAAAATATAAACTTTTATTATGATTGTGGAGGGGGGGAAGGACAAGAAAGATAAAAACTCACCAAAACTGAGTAAAGCAAAAAAAAAAAAAAACGACTTCAAAAATACGTGCAACCACTGCTTGGTTGTTAACTTGTACACATCTTAAATCTTTAAAATGTTTATTGATTCTATATATATNATATATATTATATGATGATAGAAATTTATTGTTGTGTTTGTTTTTGTTTTTTTTGCATTTTTCTTTTTAATTGTGCATTTAAAAAGCAATGCCTTTTTACGACCTCACTAGTAATAAGCTCCCAGCAATGGGTTCATGGCTCTATGAGGGACTTTCTACAGAACTATTGACACATTTGGAATAGAAGTAAGTGGGCTTTAAAATCGACCACTCTAATCAAAATATTTGTCTAGTTAAGACCTCATAAGCACATATCCATCATAATTAAAAGTTCACTATTTGTTGAAAATAAAATCTTAACTAAAAATTTACTTTTTAAATATGATTCTTGCTCAATTTAAAGCATACATTTATTAGTTAAGAAAGAAATGTAGTGAATTGAAGAGTCATTGGTCCACAAGTTACTATTTTAAAACAAATTGTTTCCATTTTATTTTTGTTAAAACAAAAGAGTGTATAAAAACAAAAAATTACCGTTTTTCAAACGAATATTTGAATTATTATGTCTTTTAAATCTTCTTCTTTCTCTACTTCCTCTCCATTTCTAGCACAGAGGAAATATTTGATATGAAATATATTTAATAACCAAAGTATTGTCCATTGTCATCTACTGTCATTAGCCAATGCTAAGACCATTTCTTGGGATAGCTGTCAAAGAACTCTTAGACCACAATTTCAACTTTCACAAAATTATCATATTTATTTCCTAGAAGAAAAAGGGTCATAGATCGAAAGAAGTAGTAAGTCGATGGTGCTAGCTCTGGACTATATGGCGGATAAGGCAGGAGTTCAAACCCTTGAAGTTCTTAAAACTTTTCTTTCAATCAGCTAAGACTAGCATTTCACCCTAATCCATATGTCCAATCCCTGTTGCCAGACTCCAATCATTATAACCCAGACTAAAACAAAGATAGCTTTGTGACCTCTTGGGCCTTGACACCTAAATTTATTGGGAATGGGGTCAATGGGCCCCTTCTCCTTGCAAAGTGAAATTTAATTTTTTTTTTTATTGTTGATTTTTTTTTTTTTTTTTTAATTCTTTGCAGGGATAAATATATACCTGTAAGTGGTGTCTTCCATACTTTGAGATTTGGGCAGCTTTGAGAAATAAATTTTTTTCTTTTGTCATCATATCTTTGCATCCAGGCACATGTTTTAACTCGAATGGATTTATTACNAAAAATAGGTTTTGAAAACAACTTCTTGTAAGCTCATTTTTGTTATTTCAAGAGTAGATAATGTTTTTAATTAGGAATTAAAGTCCCCAATTAAAGTTGTGCTGATTTTACTCTGTTTATTCCTTCTTTTATATTAAAATGTATACTAGTCCCCACCAAGAAGGCCAAATCGGGATCAGATTTTCCTCTCTTATAAATTGAAAACTATTGGAATAAGAAATTAGGAGCTCTATGGCTTACTGAGTTGACTTCTTTTTTTTAGACTAAACTTTTATGGTAGCATAGTATATGTTTACCTCAAATGAAGAAATCTCTCTTTCAGTGACATTTTTTTATAGGATGTGAGATTAATAACTCTGACTCCTGAAAGTGGAAATTTACAGTATACTCCTGGGGCTGTAGCACATTTCCGTCCTTGTAATTCTGAATCTTCAGTTAACCAATTACTTTTATTGATGAATGATCAGATTCCTCACTTCTTCAAAATGGAATCTGTTTTCCTTCCTCTTCCAAATGTGCTTAAAGAAAAGATCCTTTCTCTTGAAGATATTGCTACAGTTTTTTGGGATTTAAATGTAAGTATATAAAATCTAAGTAAATTAAATAGTAGTATTTCAATTTCTTTTCTTTAAACAGAGCCATAAATCATATATGGTTATATTTAAAATTGTAACTGTATTTGCATTCTACAATTACATTATATTACTGCTATTGCTCAACACTTTATGAGGTGCCCATGCTTTATATTGATCTTCAAGTTTCACTTTAAAATAGGCAAAATATGCATGTCTGACTAATGTACTGATGTTTGTCCTTTGACTGGGAATGGTAAAACTGCCACATACATAACAAAACAAATCGGGGCTGTTTTCCCACTTTCGACGTGTAGGAGCAGAGGTAGCCATAAGGAAACGTTTCAGTTCAAACACACTATGTAGTTCTGTACACTTGGAGCTGCTAAAACTTGGACAAAACACTACCAATAACAGATGATCAATTTGAATCAAGTTTTGCACAAAAACTACTAAGAGAAATGACACACAAAATGATATTTCTTCATGAGAATGTCCCATCACACTTGGCATAATGGACTGAGGAATGATCAAACTCAGTCTTTTGGTTCGGAAATTCCTCCACATGTGGCATACTCAAACTTAACAGATTTTCTTTAATTCTATTACCACTTATTTGCATTGAAATAAGTAGTAATAGAATTACTACATTGGGCATGCACTAGCTAAACAGCTCTTCACTTCATACGAAAGTGTACAGACATGTCTTAGTGATTGGTTTGACTCAAAAGAGCAAGAATTCTTTTGGCGGGAAACCCGCAAATTTCTAGAACGTTAGGAAACAGTGAATATAGCAAAATTTAGTATTTCAAATAAATTACTATGTATCAGTTCTACACAATAAACATTTATTTATAAATATTAATTTAGTTATGGTGTATTATCCTACATAAATTTTAAACAAGTAATGTGTGGGAATAGAATAAAAAATCTGTCCCAGCCAGGACTCGAACCTGAATCTCCTGCTTTCCGGGCCAGTATGCTACCACTTGCACCTCCGGTATGAGCCAGATAACTTGTTAAATTCCCAACACACTAGCGAGAGTCTTTACCTACGAGAAAGATGAATACATCGTCTTATGCTCGAAGGAGCTGACATTGTCTAGCTGTTTATCGACTCTCGTTATTTACTTTTTATTTTCATTTATAATTATTAATTTAGTTATGGTGTATTATCCCATGTAAATTTTAAAACAATTAATGTTAGGGAATAGAGTAAAATTTTATTCTATTCCCTCACATTAATTGTTTGTGTTTACCTGTGTGTGTATGTCCCTGTGTGTATGTGTGTATGATATAGGAGAAATGTATTACAGTAAATTTGTACTATAGAATTGTATGTACTTTAAATTTAAAGTATTCAAATTAACAGGTTACAAACCAAGAGATTTTATCAGATTTCCAGCTGCCACTTTGTGTTCTGCCTAGAAAAAATTTAAAGAATTTAAATCTTTTACATTCTACTTCTTAGTAGTACATTCTGGTTTACTTAATACTATCAGTTCCTTCTAACTCACCTCTCCTCTTTTCCTAAACTCCTCCTCACTTGAATCTGATCTATAAAAGCTGGTAAAGCGGATTCTGTTGTATTATTCATTGTCTTTAATTTGATATATGCCTTAGTGAGATTTATTTTGTATGTGAAATAAATAAAAAATAAAGGTTTTTTTACTTATTTTTATTTTTTGATTTTTCTTCTAAACCAGAAATAATCTTTCTTAAGTATAGTGGTAAGCATGCAGGATCAGGTTTATCCTTATAACAATCAGAGTCTATTATTACTTCTGATACTCGGTTCTCTGCTTCTTTTAAAATACTTCTATACCTAAAAATATATATTATTATTGGTATACTAATAGTGAAAAAAGTGAAGCAATAGGATATATATATATGCAAGTTTGCATGAGAGTGTGGAAGGAGTTATGGGCAAAGAGGGGGTAGTGAACCTATTGTTGCTAGTTAATAATCTGGCGGCACAGTGGCTATGAGAATATGAATATCCCTTCTCAATTTCAATTGTAATTATGAAGATGTATCCGAAAGCAATAATTTGAACGTGGAAAGTGAATTAACATTTAGTATTAACATTTACTTATGCAAATGATGGAACAAAAATTGTGTTGATGCAAGACTACAATTTTTAAATATTTACAAATGTTTTGAGGTTATTGGTACTGGGGAAGGTTTTGTCAATTTTATCAAAGGGACAGATAAGCATCTTCTTTTATTGTTATGCTACTATTCGTTTTGGTGTGCTTCTAATATTTGAATATATTTCTTTCTCGCAATATAATAATATAAATGTGTGTGTATATATATATATATGTCAATGCCTTACAGGCCACAGTTTTCAGTTTATCTTAACTAAAAATTTTTAACTTTACTGCCTAAAAGCTACAATTAGTTTCCTAATGAAATTTGGCACCCTTTTAAAGGCTTCCCTAATCGCACCATTAAAAACTTTTGAGGAAATTATTTATTTCAACTTCCCAAACTATGCCCCCTCCTCCAAAATAATGACCTCATTTTCCGTTCTCTCCCGCATATTCGAAAACTTTCTGAAAATATTAAGAAATTCCTCAGAAAAACTTTCCCTAACCTTAAGCTTGCTTTTTCCACTAACAACAAACTAAAATCCATTTACACCATTCTTAAAGACCCCATCCCGTTCACATTAACTTACAGCATAATCCAGTTAATGACAGAACTGACATAGAACAAATTTCTTCAACTTATTCTAACATTTTCAACATTCTGAGAAACCATTAGCCCTCCTTCAAAATAAACCTGTCGAACATTTCTCCTAGGTCCAAAAGTTACTTATCTGTAATAATGCTCTACCTTTTTTTCTTTGTATTGCCCCTTTTGAAGCAGGCCATTCTCCTTTTGTACTTACTGCCTATTACCTCCCACCCTTCCACTACCCACGGTGTACATCTAAAAAAATATGTCTCACAGTTTTCAAACCCTACCCCTCAGTCATGAAAATGTGATCTTAGTGACACGATGTTCCCTCTCGCTTTCATGATAGGTATGTGTGGTTAATTATATTTTTTGGTAGTTTGTTTTTTGTATTTTGAATTTTTCTACATAGTTTACTACATTCATACTTTTGATATCACATTACATTTAGTTATGGCAATTCAATATTATAATATAGTAAATCATTTAATTTTTTTTTGTTTTTATTTTTATTCATATGACATTGTATTTCAACAGCNTATCAGTGAATGTTTTTGGGATTGGCTTTCCTGGCATAATGTCAGGTTTATGCAGTAATTGTGAAGTGGAGTTAGTGGAGTAATTATTTTAGATAAGGGCTTCATGTAACTTGGTCTTGATACTTTCTACCCCAGGAATATATGAGGTATATTTTCGGCATCAGGAGGGACATAAATAAGAGTAAATGAGGAAATTTAAATTACAAACCAGAGGGAACAATGAGTGTAAAAGGTGTGACCGTTAAAGTTTGATCTATATTGGCTGGAAAGTTATGTTGGGGTAAGCGCTCAAACATTGAAGTTACTTATAAGAATATCTTTCTTAATAAGCATTTTTTTTTTTTTTTTTTAATGCCAGATGATATAAATATGAAACTAAATTCTACACTTTCTTTGTTCTATACACTTTTTTTTTTTTTTGTATTTTTTATATTGCTAATAATAAGAAATATATTAAGATTTTAAAAATAGGTTGAAAATTAGCATAAGTGCTGTCTACAATATATGCTTACTGACTCATGAGGAAAATACAATAATTTTATTTTTCCTTTGACACCGATGACCAAATTCTATGATCATTTTCTACTGTTCTCAATAACCAACTAATCCTAATTCAGTTGCATTTTTTATTTTTGCCCAAATATAATTTTTTTACAATATGTGTATGAATTGTTATATTAAAAATAATCCATTGTTCAATTGTATTACATAAAATACCTTGCTTGGAATGCTGGATCTGGCTTAATGACATATTTTACTAAATGCTGTGGCTCTTCATTGACATGCCCAGTACATTTTCCTAAATAAAGTGGCTCTGTAACAAATGCCCTTTAAAATTCATTTGTTAAATAAGTAAGAAAAAAAGAATATGTTTAGAATTCAAGGTGTATTTGAAAAGTATTAATAGGTCTTTATACTGGATATATGATAACTTCACCTAATTACAGCAATACTGAGAGTATATTTTTGTAAATCTATGGAAAAAATTTCAAAAAATTCTGAACATTGAATGGCTGTCTTATTTTTTGTTCTATATTTGTAGACCTTTGTAAGTAAATATTTCCTTAAATGAATGAATAAAACCTGAATTACATTTAAAGTACTCATTATTTTGCTGATTAGCGATAGTACAGAACCCAAAGGATACTACACATTTTAATACAATAAATGCAATAGAATAGAATAAAAAAAATCTTACTACCTCAGCTGGGACTAGAACCCAGATCCCCTTCTTACCGGGCTGGCATACTACTGATTAACCCACTGAGGCTAGCCAGATAATTTATTATATTCCCCGCACTCTACTGGGACTCTAAACCCCTGAGCAAGACGTCATATATCGTCTAATGCTTGAAGGAGCTAACATTGTCAGCTATTTATTAGACTCTCATTTTTTGCTTTTATTTATCTTTTTAAATATTGTATTTGTTGTGGTATTTAATCCCACATTAACTTGTTACAAAAATGCAAGAGAGTAGAATAAATCAAATAGTTTGAGTCCCCGCTGAGGTAGTAAAATTTTTTTATTCTATTCCCTTGCATTTATTGTATAAAATTAATGTAGGACATTTTAATGTACAATGAAGATTTAATCTTTATATTATAATATTTATTTATTAGGGTGAATAATGTGTGTGTGAGTGTCTGTGTGTGTGCATGCGTGTGGTCCTTGTGTGAGGGAATGTTTTTACATGTGTATATTATTTGAAAAATCTTTCAATATAGTTTTTTTCCTAGTACTTTTGTTGTATAAAATGAATTCTAGTTTGTATTTTTTGGTTATTTTGTTAAATTTGCATTAAGACTAATTTTTTCATTACAATAATTATAGAAAACCAGGGCTTTTTTTAAAATTNGTATTTTGATATTTCAATTTAATTCAAATAAAAATTTAATTTAATTTTATAATACAGTTGATTTAAATAACTTTTTTTTATATACATCAGTTTTACTTTAGATTAAAATAAAATAAACTTTATAAATATTAATTTAGCTGTGGTGTATTATCCCTCATAAATTTTAAACAATTAATGCGAGGGAATAAAATAAAAAACCTATCTGTCCCAGCCAGGACTCGAACCTGGATCTCCTGCTTTCTGGGCAAGTATGCTACCACTTGCATCACCAGGACTAGCCAGATAACTTATTAAATTCCCAACACACTAGCGAGAGTCTAACCTACGAAAAAGAGGAGTATATCGTCTTATGCTCCAACATTAAATAAATAGATTCGTTGTTTTTTTTTTACCAATTTTCTGTGTTATTTCAACAGTATGTTTAATTCTCTCCCATTCTGTAGGAAATGACATACTTCCTTCCCTTTCATAATGTGAATGATCGTCTGAGAGTCTCCAATTTGTTTTGTTTCCTGAAATATATTTTTCAATATTATTGATTTTTTTTTTTTTTTTTTTAATTCTTTGCAGGGATAAATATATACCTGTAAGTGGTGTCTTCCATACTTTGAGATTTGGGCAGCTTTGAGAAATAAATTTTTTTCTTTTGTCATCATATCTTTGCATCCAGGCACATGTTTTAACTCGAATGGATTTATTACACATTTGTTTAAGCTATTTGAAAGATACTAATTAATAAAATTAAAAATTTTTGTGGATTAGGTTGAATATTGATAAGCAATTGAATAATATTAGAACAATGTATGACTAAATTAATAAATTCATTAATTCTTTAAAGTTACATTTGAAAATAAAATTAATGTAATTGAAAACAACTGTGTGTGTTTAATGAAAGAATTCGTGAGAACTACTCTCTCAGGGCAGGCCAAAATATAAGTCAATATATAAAGCCCTATCTTGAGAAAATTGTTTTTTATTTTAGAGTTAACTTTAAAATTAGTAGCTTATTCTCTTATTCATATTTCATGGAGGAAAATAACTATAAAATGAATGTTTTTTTAATTTATTTTCATATTCTTTTTTTTATTAACTCACATCCTGAATTTTGCTTTTTACTAAAAATAAAATAATATGGAAAGTTTATTAATTAATTATACTTGTCTATGAATGAAAACATATGTTTGAAGAATTGCATTAGCCAAGGAAAATTTTTATCCTAGTTCTTAATGAGTTTTTAGTTCCTGTGTACATCCATTTTATGACTATTAAGAATTTAATTTCTCTAATACATTGAATTAACCTGGTCATTTTTTTTCTTCATCCAAATATCATAAGAAGCTGTATTTTTTTCTGGTGTTGAGCTTTTATTCTTTTTCTTTTCTAAATTTAAAGCTGGAGTAATTTTTTCCTTCAGTATGAGTAATGTTGCAGATAAATTCCTAAATACAGTAGGCCTCTTTGCTGGTTCTGTATTTGGGACTACATATTCTGACAAAAATCTCTCTTCTGGAGTTAGTAACAAAGACACTCTCTTTTTCATCTGAAAGAATTTTTCAAATTGTTACTAGTAAATTAAATGGTAAATACATACGATTAAGGGCTATGAGTAAAAAATAGAACTACTTTTACAAATACTATACCTCTTATTTATTAATTAATGCTTACCTCTAGTTAACAATCTATCACTACTGCCCTTATATCTATTATACAATCTTATTACTTAACTTGACTAGTAATTATCATATTACTTACAGCCACTTTACAATGATATACAGTCAGGCCTTATCACTGAAGCATTAAGAATTATCACCACAATTTATCACTGAACTGTCACAAGTTTCTCACTTAACATTAACTCAAGACCGACTGTGGGAATTCTCTTGAGGAGCGAGCGAGCTGCCTCTGAGTAAATCTAGAATATTCTATATATATCTGGAGTTTCAGGCCGGCCTCAACTGGTCCAGGGCCTTCTCCTTGTCCGGTCTAGGCCCTCTCCTGAGTGTTCATAACAATACAAAGGAATATTTCATAATAAATAAAAAATTATCCAAAAAAAAAAAAATCTGAAGATAGACTTCTCACTAAGCCATACATATGACAGAGTATTGCATATTTTAGCCACTGTTCTGCCTGCTTGACAATTTTCTTTGTTTTTTAGCCTTCAGACTCCTTATATGTTAGCCAAATTGAATAAAGGAAGGACTTAATCCTACTATTTAGCATTATAGTGATTTGTTATAAACAGTAACATGAAAACTGCTCTAAAGACTGCATTAATTATTCTCATTCATAAATTATTCTTTGGCTTTTAGGTACCCTTTAATATCTAGAAGGTGCAAGAAAAAAAATTATGTACTAATGTAATTTCAATTTTATACATTGTTACAAATGCACATAAGAGGGTCTAGACCTGACAGAGAAAAGGCTCAGGAGACATAGGGGTATCTCCTCTGAAAATACAATCTTTATACCAGCCTGAACCTCCGCAGGTATAAAGATTGTACTGGACCTATCCCGAGGCCCTAAATGAACCCTAAATATGCAGCTCACCCGTACTATTAGTGATAAACTAATTGTGACAGTTCAGTGATAAATAGATTATTGTGATAATTCTTAGATAACAACTTACTGAATATAATTGTAAAGTAATGGTTGTTATCTTTAATTGTGTAATAGATATAAGGGCAGTAGTAATAGAAAAACAAGTAGCTGCCCAAGTCAGTCAGACTATTTTTTGGCTGGTACTCAATTTTAGACATATTCTTTCTTACATGTCCTGATCAACTGGCTGCCTGAATCAGATTGTTGATTGATATCACTAGAGTGGATGTCACATTATGAGACACCTCATAAGGTGTTTCAGTTCATTTGTGGTTGATTTTGTGAAAGGGTGAGAAGATTAATATATTGAAAAACCTTTAATACCTTCATTTTTGTTGTTGAAAAAAGTCATAGCACACAATAGATATATATTTTCATTTTTTATAATATATAAATTTTTTTAAGTGGTACATATTAAGAAGATATTTAAGAATTAACTGTTGGCTCCCTGATCTTTTCAATTCCCAATCTTAGAGCTAGTCTTAGTATGTATAATTATAAGTATAATGTATAATAATAAATTTTTCATTTTTAACCTTAAATCTCAAGTTTGCTATTAACCTTTATAAATTTCCATAAAATAAAACAAGAAATCTGCTTTCCTGAACTGATGACGGAGCTTTTAAAATACTCTGGATTCATTTATGTTAACACCCCTTGTATTTCACTTTTGTCCCATTTAACCAAACAATAAATACTTACTGCAGTTTATCCTTCTATATATTCTTTCTAATTCATGCAGTTCTTATCAAATATGTTGATTTAGTTACCAATTTATGTGGTCATGTATGTGCATGATGGCTTTTAAATTACATATGGCCGTAGACAAATATAAAATAAATACTAGAAACAACATATGGTCATTATTAATAAGTGATTTTTTTAAATAGAATCATCTACACAAAGTTTTCCTGGCTTAGTTTATATCTTCATATATTTTGATTTGTTTGTTCTTTCAAACAACACAGCTTCAAGATGGTCTCAGATAAAGAAACTGTTCACCAGTGAGCCACCCTTCTGGCTACAATATACTATTTTCAGAGGGGGCTCTGGGAGTCTTCTCTGGTGTATATTAGTAGGAACTTAATAAATTTGTATAAGAACTAATAATTTCTTAATAATTAACTTACATTATTAATTATTTTAAATATTATTATAAATTATTGAAGGTAATTTTAGGGGGCTTTAAATAATTGAGATACCTATTGCTATCCTTATGCTATTATTATATTTTAGTTATGATGATACCTCTTTATTGCTGGGAGTGAAGGTCATTAATTTGTTGTAAGATTAGTTTCCTTCTCACTTACTTACTTTTATTATTTGGGCTCAGCTGCTTTCAGAAGGCACAGCTTCCATCATCAAAGCCACATGATGGATGCTGTGCCTTCCAAAAGCATCTGAGCCTAAATGAAAGCCAAGTAAATGTGAAGGAGACTCTCATTCTTTCATAACTATACACATTTGTAAGCCTTATGCTCCTGTTTTAACTCATCGCTTAAATGAATTAATTAAGTATCCAACTTATAATTAAAATATTGGTTACACTTATTATAACTTATTAATAATAAATTAATTAAATAAAATGTCTGTGGCTGGTAAATAATTTTGAGAAATGAATTTTCAAATAAAAATAGCCCCTTACAGCATTACTCAGCAAGTAGAATCCCATATCCAATATCCTTAATAGTTTATAG
>KZ807036.1:543948-575006 GCA_000696205.2 Oncopeltus fasciatus
CTATCATGAAGACAAAAGGGGACGTCCTGCCCATAAGTTCACATTTCCATGACTGGAGTCATTACAATGTAAGCCGAAACGTCGGCAGATAATTTTTAAAAAATACACTTCTTTTTTTAAATTGGATTTTTTTGGATCTACCTTGACTGAACTCCAACAAAAAACATCTAATTTCCCTACAAGACTGTCATAATAATATATATTTGAACTTCAAAATTTAATGTTCATAATTTTAATGAATATATACAACATTTTCTCTAAATTATATATTTCATTTTTTATTGCCATATTTATTCTTTATCTTATAACTAATGAAATATATATGTTTGTATAATAAGAAAATCATAAGATACTATGGAAGGAACAAAAATATTGATTAGTACACTTTAATTACTCAACCAGTTTTATATACATAGGGTGTCTCATTTGGGCAAACAAAATTTACTATCAACCCTGTCAATAGCCCAAATTAAAGAAGGTAGTTACTGAAGTAAATTGTAGCATATAATATAAGTCATGATGCACTCTGAATTTAAAAAATGATAAATGAAATGTGTAAATAAATATTTTAATATTATTGTAATTTGCATTTTTCTCAATGATCTCAGTATTGATGTTTAAAATAATTTTGCTTGTATGTATTTGACAAAAAAATGTTTAATGTATCTTCTTCCGTCCTTTAATTACAATATATGTGTCTTTGCAGGTACTTGCTGACTTTCCGCATTCATTACCTAATTTAACACTTAATCATCTTTTTGAAATATTCCAGCCCATTAGACCTAGAGCGTATTCAATATCATCATCCATTGAGGTATTATTGTTGTTAATATAATTTAATAAATACATTATTTATAATAATAAATACATTATTATAGCTTATTAACACAAAATATATTATTAGGTCCTATGAGTTCTTTCTTTTCTTTTTTTTTTCACAAGTCATGTCTTATGCACTGTTTATTTATATTTTCATTTCACTTGTGACCTTCACAAAACTAAATAACAGTTAGGGTTATCAAAAAATAATAGTTTTCTTACATTTATATTACATGTTATTTGATTATAAGGTCAGATGCAGTTATTGTTGCAGTTGATTGTGGGTATCAATCATTGTGAAATTTTTTTAAATTTTTAATAATTCTTTAACACTTTTAGAAAAATGTATATTAATAAGATATTTAAGATTAAAGCTTTGAGGGTTTGGTGGTCCCCACTGTTCTCAAAATATGTTATCTCTACTTGATTTTTGGTATTTACTTGCAAACTTACATTTAATTTTTGGTTAAAGTTGGATTAGAGAAAATTTAGAAGGAACCAAATTGAATAATCGCAAATACCATCTTTATCAATGTTATGAAAAAATTTAGAAAACTATAATTCGTATAATATTTAATTCTCTAACATTTATGTTCTAACAGTTTCACATAAGAGCCACAGTAATTAAATAGAGGTTCAACAATGAATGAGGAGTTTGTGCTTTCGTGCCCCTCACTTCTCCCCCTTTCAATCGGCGTAACAATTTAAACTTTTTCCTCCATTGTCCTTTCAGGTTTTTAAGTTTAAATTACTCATTTACTTTTTTAACCTCCATCTTTAATAACACTGGAAATTTGCTTAGTTTATGCAGCTCCTGCTTTTACTGACTTTTAAAATCAGAAATTTAACTAATTTTAAATGGGCTAATTTTAAATTACTTAAATTTAAGTAATTTTTGAGAAATACTTCTAGAATTATTTTGTGACTTTTTTGTGGGTGGCTAAGGTTGTTTAATGATTATAAATGAAAATCTATAATTAATTAGGACCTCAGTTCAGGAATTCAGTTCCCTGTATAATAAATGTATGTAGTCTATTATTAAGCTTTATATTTAAAAAAACAATTGTTTGCATTACTTCATCAGTTTTATTGCTATACAATTCTATTAATAAATTTCACACATGTTATTTTACTCAGAACCCTATTTTGTATATTTTTTTAGACTTTTAGCGAATTCTGAAAGAGTGTAGCTATTGAGGTTGTTCCCATGACAGACCTTTAAAACAGTTTTTTTCTTTGATCCTACCTACTATAAACAAACAAATATATCACTGAAGTTGTGTTGTGTGTGTGGGTGTGTAGGTGTGTGCACATGTCTGTCAATAATATACAGACCACTGTTTTTAATTAATCTTAATTAAAAATGAAATTTGGCATATCAATTTTAAATGCAAAACAAAAGGCTGTTCATTATTGAATAAAATCAGGAGTAATGAATTACCTGATTTTAAGTGTGAGTACAAAATCATTTTTAGACTTTGCAGGTATAATTTAGTTTAGAGTAATGAAACTCAGTACTCAATAATTTAATTGATGAAATAAATATTTTAGCAAAATTTAACATTAATTGAATTATTAAGCTTCAGTTAGTGCAATGGAACTCAATATAGTTTTGTTTATTGATAAAATATATGTTCGAAAAATAGAGAATACTTGATAGTAAAGATATATGTGTTTGGCACAGAGTTAAAGACACATTCCATTCAGACTAGAAAGTTTCATTTTCCTTTGTCTACTATAAGCTCGCATACACATAATGCTAAATTTACAGATTAAAGACCCGCTAAAGCCATTTGTCATGTTTTGGAAGAATCTCTATTTATATTAATAATTGTTAAAGGTAATAATTTTTTTAATATTCTGTAATTTTGACAAAACTGAAGGAGACAGTTCAAATGTAAAGTCCTTATAATGTAACCTGTTCAATTTAAAATTAAACAATGAAAGTTTTCACATTTAAGATAATGGTTGTGCAGTAACACATATATTTCATAAATGTGGGGTACAGAAAAAGACATCTAACACATGAATAAAAACAATCTTAACTGCTATTAGTTATAAAAAAAAATTATATTATTTTAAAATATAAAATTCAATATATATGTATTTTTCATTAATACAAATCAATAATTAGCTAGTATTTTATATTTTTCTTTGTGAATTTTACTTTTTTTTTTTAAATTCTTTTTTTGCCATAAGGACAGTATGATGGGCATGTGATACAAATATTGGTTGCTGTTGTAAAATATAGGACAAGAATGTCCATACCTCGACTAGGGTTGGCTTCAAATTGGCTCGCAAGCTTAAGTGGAAAGGTAGTTGTAGCTGTTAAGCCTGCTATGCTGCGATTTCCTCAGGTAATAAATTAATTGATGGCACTTAGTATTTTAATATTTTACTTGGAATTTTAATTTATGCTTTAAATATTTTATGAGTAAATTATCTCCTTAAAGTGCCAGGTAATTTGAATTATTTATTTTAGTAACTTAGAATATTATACGTAGAGTATTATACATCGTCACAGACATCATCAATTTAATATTTATTTAGCAAATTGATGTTACCTGTTGTTAAATTATCTCACAGTTTAAGAAATGTGTTCTATATATTTAATTTTTATCTTGATTGCTTTATATTATTGGTAATAATAATTAAGAAAATATTTTCTTCTGATGAGTCTTTTTTTTATATTCTAGGAGTTATAATCCTATGACACTCAGCAGACAAAACATATTGTTTTCATGTTCACGTAGGCTTCGACGGTCGTCAGATGTATTTACCTTTTCTTCTTCCGGGTTGGACCGTGTCAAGTTGTTGATAGTTGCCGAGCTTTCGCACATCACATGATGTGCAAAAGCTCTGCAACTATCAACAACTTGACACGGTCCAACCCGGAAGAAGAAAAGGTAAATATTGTTTTCATGTATTCTTCATTTTCAAGTTTCAAGGCAAATTTTTCTTACGTGTGTTATTGTTTTTTTTGCTCATTCATTTGTTATATATTTCAATTTTTACTTTTCTAATTAATTGGGTTTTATAGAATCAACAATACTGTTCATATTATATTATAATAATATTCATATTAAAGGAAAGATAATATGCACAATAAAGAAACAGCCATTCCATAGAATGTGTAACATTTCTTAGACTACCAGATGTTGGACATCAATCGGCTGAGTTTTATTAATAGACTCAATCAACTGATTTGATTTGATTTTTTTATTTGTTGATACATAGATTAAACCAAGTGCCATTCTTATCTGTACAATTAAGTTGGAAATATCAATAATCTCCAAATGAACTATAGAAAATTATATCATTGAGACCTGAACAATATGTAGGAAATTGAGTTTTGTGGACCATCTGTTCAAAAACAAAGCAGAAATTAATGTTTTCTGCTGTTTTGAATGTTTAGTCAAGTAGTGGAAAAGGAATTTTAAATGATAAATGCCTGGATTCTGGCTCAAGAAATCAATAGACTACAAAACATGAATAAATTTCCCAGAACTAAATACACTTGCAAGGTATAGAATGAACAGAAAGAAAACAAGTAACAAGAATAAGAAAACACTTGAAATTTAACATATTTCCTTATCTCAAAAAATGATAAAGAAATTTTCCTACTGTAAATTCTTCTTTTTTTTTTCTTTTTTTTTTTTTTTTTTTTCTTCTCTCAGTTATATAGCTATCCTTAAGCTGGAACATATTTATCCATCCTCATACAGGGTAAAGATGGCAGCGTAACTGAAACTGGTTGACAAATATAAAATTTAATTGAACCACAATCTCTTTTATTGATCCCAATAAAGATTCCTGCATTTTTTCTTAGTTATAATGAATCTTACAACTTATTCTTAAGGCAAAGAAATTTCCACATCTTGATATAGAATGTAAATGTAGATACTTAAGTCTCTATGAAAAAGTTTGCCAAGTTTTTGGGGTAAATATCTCTGCATATTCGCCAGCATTTCAGATTGTATTAACCCTTTACCAAGGCTGGCTATAAAGTAGAACAAATATAGCCGTTACTAGGCATCTGTGGAATTTCTCACAGCAACTCATTTCACATCTTTCTATATTGCTTACTTTTTATTTATATCTTTCTATATGTATATTGCTTACACATGCAGAAATAAATTCAACAAAGTAATAATATATATTTATAACAAGAATCCATAGCTTTGTCATAACATACAACAAGAACTTGGCCCCTAATAAACCACCTGATATATAGTCTGTTGAAAATGTAATAATCAGGAATAAATATTTAAAAAGTGTGTTTTTTCTTGAGTAATACGTATTTCTCATGTCTATAATTCTATTTTTTTTTTAAATTGATACAAAGTTTGTTAATGTTGTGCTATTATGCTCAAATGTTGTATTATTCTTTAATTTCTGTATTATTTTTGACTTTTACAAAATAATATAATTATTTTTATTATTATTAAGTTATTATGAGAAATTCCACAGATGTTGACTAATGGCTATATTTGTTTTGTTCTAGGCAGTCTTAATAAAGGGTCAATAAAATATGATTAATGGAAAATTCAGAATCAGGGGCTATTAGTTTTAGAATTTAACTATTTATATTGTATTCACTTTTTGTTTCTTGAAATTTTTGTCTTCTAAAAGAGAAGCCTCTAATTATATTGTTGGGGTTTTCTGAAGGAACTGGTAATGAGAGGACCAGACCTGTGCGGAACCGTGGGAAGGGGCCCCCAAATGACACCAATCCACTTTTAAGAGGAAATCCTATTTTTTAAAGAAAAGCTTCTTGGCTCACCCAGACCTGCCTAGAAGTTTCTATAAAAGTAACTCATCATCAGCCCCCGGTTATGTTAGGTGTCAAATTGCGCGTCTCAGAGCATCGGGCTGGTCGCAGCCCTTGCATTGCCTTTAACAGTACAGTATTAAGTGACAGTGACTAGTGAGTTCAGATCTTTTGTTGGCAGTTTTGCAAGTTATTCTGAGGCCTATTTTTAGTTATTTGTTTCTTAGTTAGTAAGGGCAGTAGAATTAATTGTTATCCATTATATATATATATATATATATATATATATATATATATATATATATATATATATATATATATATATATATATATATATATATATATATATATATATATATATATATATATATATATATATATATATATATATATATATATATATATATATATATATATATATATATATATATATATATATATATATATATATATATATATATATATATATATATATATATATATATATATATATATATATATATATATATATATATATATATATATATATATATATATATATATATATATATATATATATATATATATATATATATATATATATATATATATATATATATATATATATATATATATATATATATATATATATATATATATATATATATATATATATATATATATATATATATATATATATATATATATATATATATATATATATATATATATATATATATATATATATATATATATATATATATATATATATATATATATATATATATATATATATATATATATATATATATATATATATATATATATATATATATATATATATATATATATATATATATATATATATATATATATATATATATATATATATATATATATATATATATATATATATATATATATATATATATATATATATATATATATATATATATATATATATATATATATATATATATATATATATATATATATATATATATATATATATATATATATATATATATATATATATATATATATATATATATATATATATATATATATATATATATATATATATATATATATATATATATATATATATATATATATATATATATATATATATATATATATATATATATATATATATATATATATATATATATATATATATATATATATATATATATATATATATATATATATATATATATATATATATATATATATATATATATATATATATATATATATATATATATATATATATATATATATATATATATATATATATATATATATATATATATATATATATATATATATATATATATATATATATATATATATATATATATATATATATATATATATATATATATATATATATATATATATATATATATATATATATATATATATATATATATATATATATATATATATATATATATATATATATATATATATATATATATATATATATATATATATATATATATATATATATATATATATATATATATATATATATATATATATATATATATATATATATATATATATATATATATATATATATATATATATATATATATATATATATATATATATATATATATATATATATATATATATATATATATATATATATATATATATATATATATATATATATATATATATATATATATATATATATATATATATATATATATATATATATATATATATATATATATATATATATATATATATATATATATATATATATATATATATATATATATATATATATATATATATATATATATATATATATATATATATATATATATATATATATATATATATATATATATATATATATATATATATATATATATATATATATATATATATATATATATATATATATATATATATATATATATATATATATATATATATATATATATATATATATATATATATATATATATATATATATATATATATATATATATATATATATATATATATATATATATATATATATATATATATATATATATATATATATATATATATATATATATATATATATATATATATATATATATATATATATATATATATATATATATATATATATATATATATATATATATATATATATATATATATATATATATATATATATATATATATATATATATATATATATATATATATATATATATATATATATATATATATATATATATATATATATATATATATATATATATATATATATATATATATATATATATATATATATATATATATATATATATATATATATATATATATATATATATATATATATATATATATATATATATATATATATATATATATATATATATATATATATATATATATATATATATATATATATATATATATATATATATATATATATATATATATATATATATATATATATATATATATATATATATATATATATATATATATATATATATATATATATATATATATATATATATATATATATATATATATATATATATATATATATATATATATATATATATATATATATATATATATATATATATATATATATATATATATATATATATATATATATATATATATATATATATATATATATATATATATATATATATATATATATATATATATATATATATATATATATATATATATATATATATATATATATATATATATATATATATATATATATATATATATATATATATATATATATATATATATATATATATATATATATATATATATATATATATATATATATATATATATATATATATATATATATATATATATATATATATATATATATATATATATATATATATATATATATATATATATATATATATATATATATATATATATATATATATATATATATATATATATATATATATATATATATATATATATATATATATATATATATATATATATATATATATANCACATGTCTTGACGGTTGGAGCAAGATCGCCATAAGTCTCAACAAAAATTCGATGACATTCAGATGCCTTTTTCTTTTGATTAAATAAGAAAATCATGACATGCCGCAAATGCTCTTTATTTGGCTTAAAATTAGACATTTTTAACACCAAAGAAAGGTATGATACGTCCACGTAAACGACTTAAAAACAACTGACTTTTGTAAACAAATGACTAACAAACAAAATAGCGTTTAGAGATAAGCAAATTCTTCAATAGGCTAAGAGCGCATTCTATTGGAATTAAAACGACATTTTAAACTTGCATACCTGGTATATAGATGCATTACTTACCGTTCTTCTAATTATTAGCTTGTAAGATATATTTAGCCATTAGCAATTATTTATAACCATCCTTAATGAGGCTTGAGTTCTTTCTGCTTTGCAATCTTCATCTCCTCATTCTCAAATTTCAGTCTGCTTATGTGTCTCTTCAGTTTTGGAACAAGGAAAATATTGCCAGGGGTCAAAGTCAAGGAATATGGCTGAGGCAAGATAATGGTGTTTTCAACATTGTCAAAAATTAGCCCCAAACAACAATGAGTGATTATTTTTTATTGGCTTTTCGACCTTGTTTTATGAACTAGTACCCGGTATGACTATGGATATCCATGTAAAATTCAAAGAGTCATCTTATTTTTTTATAACTCCTCCTAAACTTCAGCAGGTTAATATAATTTGGTAGTACTAGGTGAGTATAACAGAATCTTCAATTAGTGGAAGAGAGCTTCTCCAAGAGCTCACAATTCTCAGCTATAATAAATGAGAAGCCCTTTCATCGGAATTTAGCTAGATACTCTAGAATATCTATTTTATATCTTTATAATATCTTTATAGAGGCAGATATTCTGACCTAGAATAGTGAGCTTCACCAAAACCAGTTGTACCTAAAAAAATATTTAGGAAGAAATAATTTTCTTTACCCAATATCATAATTACTACTTAATTAAAATCAACATTTTAATCAAAATATAATCATTTGGATGCATTGTTACGAGTGGATGTAAATGAATGAGTTTTGGCAAAAACATACTTGAAAGTCAACAAATATCTTGCTTTAGAGCTAGCTGTTACTCATCTGCTTAATACTCAAGTTGTATTAAGTAGTGAATTTTATTTTCTAACACAAGATATTTCCCATTAATATAATATGTGTTTACTGTAAACTTGTTGACATTAGCAGTTATATATAGTTAACATATTTTTTCAGATATGAGAAAAATGATTTTCACTTCAAGGAAGAGTTTTCAAGGTGGCAGTCATCAGGTGATTTAGTCCTAATTACAGCTTTTTCTAGGGATCAGCCTGAGAAAATGTAAGAAAATGTTCATTGCAAAATTAAATCAAACCAGTAACCCCTTCTTTAAAATTTTTTAAAGAATTTTTTTTGTAATTATATGATTTTATGGTTAAAAAGAATTTTAATTTTTTCAATTCATATCAGACATCAGTAACCCTCTTTTTTTACATGATATTGGTATATTTAAAAAATAAGGGTAATATGTAATATAAGGATAATATAATGAGTAATATGTGGAACTTGAATTAGACCCCAAAATTAAAATTTGCCAGAAGTAACATGTTTTAATTGAGACAATGAGTAATTAAAAGTAAGATGAGAAGGGTATTTCTGGTTGTCACCAACCATAGGACACTACCCAAATTTTTATTTGCTCTGTTTCAACTTTCTGATTTCCTGCTAACTTATTTCATTATATAATTGTATTATTTCATTATTTATAATTGTATTGATATTTTTTTATCTTTTCTGTGAAACTTCTATTTATTTACCTGTTCTCATAATGCAATAATATTAACCACTGTCATTTTTAAAAATAAAATGTTATTTGGGGTAAAATTTTATGTTAATCTTTTTTTTTTTTTTTTTTTTTTGCTGTTTAATATATCATAGAGGGGAGCATAAGTGAAATGGTCTCGTGAATATATGAATGCAACACTTTCTTCTTTGTATAGAAGATTTCTAAGGCACTAGGTATCAAGAGCATGTTTACCTTAAACAGACACACAGGGGGCAACAGGGTAGCTCATGGGATCCATTCAGATCTTGCAATCCTGGTGCTGCAGGTTCCAATCCCGCCTGGGACAAGCTTATTGATAAATAAAAGCTGTCCTGAGCCATGGATGTTTAGAATGGGATTGCAATATGTAGATAGTCCCTCCCTCAATGACTCTAAGTGGTTGGAAGGAAGACTAACACTTAATTAAAAATAGAAAAAAACACACACTTATGTGCATTATTCATTATAATATATTCATTCTTTGAGAATCAAAATAGTTAACCAAATACTACTATACGTTGAAGGGAAAAAATGGGAATCATATTTTATAAGCTTGAAGAGGGAGAGGGGCTGGTTTTAAGTTGAAATATGTGATATCAGTAGTTAGAGAGGTTTACTTGAAGCAAAAACTTTTTCTATGTCAACCTATTGCATAGAAAAAGTTTTTGGATCAGTACTATTACCTTACCTAACAGATGATTGAGTTCTTGAGTCAAAGATAAGAACATGATGGATTTCACTGACATTTATGACAAAATATTAATATTTTCTGTAATAGATCTTATAATTTAGATTTTATTTCAAAACTTATATTGTATTATATGATACATAATTATAGCCCTTAAACCATTGTAATATTCAATCTTTGATATCGAAAATTATTTTACAGATATGTCCAACATAAAATTGTTGATGAAGGTCAAAGAATATTTAATGAGATTTATTATAATGATGGATATGTATTCGTTGCTGGAAGCTCCAAAAATATGCCTGCAGCTGTTAGGAGTTCTCTTGTTAATGTTATCAGTGAATACTCAAGCTTATCCATGGAAGAAGCTGATTCTTTCATTGCAAAAATGGAATCTTCTGGAAGATATCAAGAAGAAACTTGGTCCTGAACAACTGGATGCTTTTGTTGGGGTTTAATTTAATTAAATTTTATAAATAAAAGTGTTGTCCTATTTATTTCCTTATTCTCGCCATTTATATGCCTCCCGCATTTCTCCTCCAAAGGTTTCACTAATTTCTAGCAAAGGTATATATTAATATAGTCAACTAGAATTAGAATGGAAAAAGGTGTGAAAAATGAAAGTATACACAAGATAAATAATTATTTAGATAATATAAAAACTGGTGTACTTCTGGAGTCAAATGTGCTTCCATTGACACTTTCCTAGACTTAGGTTTTACTAAAAAGTTGTGAGGTAAAAGCAGGAATAAAATAAGAAATAAATTACATTTATTGTGAACAATTATATGACAGGAACACGAAGAAATTTAATCAATCAAAAATTTGTCCCCCTTACTAAATAATTAAATGGTGGGAAAAACAAAGGTAAAATAGCCAACCTTGGGGTGGAAAACTTGCAATGGACTTCCATGTGCAATGTTCTGACAAACTAAATACCTTGAAAATTACGATGTAAGGGAAAGCTAAAATTTTCTTGACTCTGATGAGTCCAATTACCAATAAAAGAAGCTAAATGCCTGATGTATTTAGCAAAAAATGTATTAGAAGCTAACATTGTACACAAATTTGAAGAGGTGTAGCATTTAATGAGTCAACAAAAGGCCATAAATGACTAAATATATGCATAAGAGAGGGTTGAAATTGTATTATTTTTGCTTAAAACACCAGTGAAAGGCCAACTCTTTGGCTACTAACATGTGATGGCTGAGAACCTGGATGTATAATCAACAAAGATATCAGAAGGTTGTGCATGTCCGACGTCATTATAGTCCTCATTTAGTGTCATGCTAAGAAGTTTCCTTGCCATCTTTAATATTTTTTCTTTTATCTCTGTCAATAAAAATTACAAAAAAAAGAGAGATTGTGGATGTGAGAGTGGTTTTCTGGCCCTCAGCTGATTGGAAAGTATCAAATCTATTTCCCAATTTGGTTTTTGTTACCTTTCACATTGCTCCATTTCCATAGTTTATATATTTGTGTGTTTTAAAGTAATTATCTAGCATTTTCTATGCTTATCAGAATATATAGTGGGTTTGTTAGTGATTCTGCTAGCATGTGTTGCAATGCACTTCCATAACTCACTTGTGCACCATTTTAACCCCCTCTTCATGCTATTGCCTTCTTTAGATAAAGTGACTCTTTCTAGCTATTGACTCCATGGTGAACATATGTTGTAAAGTGACCTGTTACTTTTTTTTTCCAATTTTATAATTTTCTCTGGTGGTTTGAACTATAGAAATTATCCAGATATCAGTTGTCAAATTTTGCTACTCGAAATTAATGGTTTAAGAAATTACAAGATTTGCAGATTTTCACATAGTGGTGAACTATATTATGTATATATATATATTCCCATGTTTCTAAAATCATTCTTACATTTTATATGGCTAGTTATATTTTCGATTTGGTGTTTGATATTAGCCCTGATGAGCTTTGCATTGTAAGACGTAATGTTGAAATCAATAAATATGATAATACCAATTAATTTTTTGGAGAATTTATTTTACACCCTAGCTATTTTTGTATGTGCGGCCAATCTCCCTGTAAAAAAAAATAAAAAGGGGTAAGTTAAGTCACCTTGTACGATAGAAAAAGAAGACAGACCACAAAGACTACACTCAAGGGCAGTTAGAAGGTTTCTAAGGAGTTAGAAACGCTGATTCATCGAGCCACTGTTAGAAAAGAACCCCATCCCATAGGAGCAGGCGAGTTTCATTAAGAGAGTGGCATGCGTTCACCAAGAGTACAAGTGACAGTATTAAATCCCATACTTTTCATATGCTCATGTACACCGTTTCAAGTATCAGGACGTACTATTGGCTGCCTACGATGACGTCATCGGGATTGGTGTACTCATCGAGCCTTAATAAAAAATATCAATTGTGTCTGGCAGAATATAAATTAAATTTAAAAATTGAGCTTTAGGTTCAGACTTTGGGAGAAAAATTGTATGTAATGTCTTTTTTCTGATTCTAATTGTCTTGAAACGTAAGATATCAAATTTTGAACGGTGTAAATGATTTTGATTTTCAGGTTGATTAAAATAGTTTGATTTTATTAAAAAGTTGAAACCTGTCAAAAGAATGAATGGCATTAGTGATTGTAAGATGAAAAGTAAAATACTTTTTAATACATTTGTGGAGGTTTCCATGTAAGATTCTTTGTTAGTTTGTTCTAAATCAGTCTCACAAAATAATCGTTTTTATTGATTTTAGTAAATCAATGTATGATTGTATTGCTTTTTGGTAAAATATTATTGCTACAACCCTGATTAATTGATGCCATGATTCAGTTCGAATAAGTCAACAATATATTCGATTCTTCGCCATAAAAACTATTAAAATATTATTATTATAATAAATATTATTTGAAGATAAGATTATTACATTTTGTAACAATAATCAAAAAACAGCTTTTTCGGAATACAAGATTGCAATACTTAATTAACCTGACGAAATAACCTTCATACCGGTTACCTTCCTTGTAAAGTTTACCTTGTCGTACACGTTTTTATTGTGTTTAAAAGTATTATATTATAAATAATTAATCATGGCTATGCACGTACCAAAAGCTCCTGGCTTTGCCCAGATGCTAAAAGAAGGAGCTAGGGTATGTAGTTGTACATTATAGCGAATTAATTAGTAGCAACATGTTCTAAATTAACCGTTTTAATTGCATTTCTTGTGCATACTTTCATACTATTGCTACTTATTGTCATCTAAATTTCTGTAAATTAATACTATAAGTTATTTTTTTTAACTTATAACTTTTTTAAAACCATTTTTCAGCACTTCTCCGGTTTAGAAGAAGCAGTTTTTCGTAATATTGCTGCTTGCAAAGAATTTGTTAACACGATAAAGACTGCTTATGGCCCAAATGGAATGAACAAAATTATTATCAATCATATTGATAAGCTCTTTGTAACAAATGATGCTGCTACAATTGTGAAAGAGCTTGAGGTAATTTTTTCTGTTATTACTGTAATAAATGAAATGTATTTGTTTCTGAGCTCATCAGCCTTTTAATGCAACACTAGACAAATAGGGAACAGAAACCAATGCGAATGATTAATTGTATTAAGTTTGGCCAGAATCATACACAATAATTAATTTTATTAATTATTAAACACAGTAATTTTATTATGAATTAATATAAAAGAAATTCAGAATAATTTAGCAATGACTTAGGAGGACTGCATTATATTTTAATATATGGCTTGAATGACATTTAGCTGGGACACTGTACTAGTCAATTTAGCCTTCTTCTATTGATTTGACAATCCTTGAAATGGGTCTTACACTTTATTTAATATTAATTTTATCAATTCAATAATGTTGGATTTGGTGAAGGTTGGTAAAAAAAAAAAAATAAATAAATGTATTTTCTTAATCAACCTTGACCGAACCCTAATAAATTCTCTACTAATTATCTCCTCCCCTGGGCCTCTTTGTGGATATCAAAGCGATTCTCTCTTCTCATGCAGATTCCAAAACTGCTTGCAATATTTTACAATACAACTTTGATACTATTCAGCAGTGTTTCAACAAATAGAGAATTAAAATAAACAGCTCAAAATGCGCACAAGAATATTTTTAAAAGAAATTAAAAGATTCTCCTAATAATATTAAGATTCTCATTATAACATCCCTATCCCTCTCTCTTATTCTACCCATTACCTTGGGTTCCATCTTGGCTCTCAACTTAACTGGGGTTGAACATAAAATTTAAGCGACAAGAACTCAACAGACAGTGTGGACTCTTATACAGACATTTAAGCAGGCATTCACTGCTTGCAACAGAGAATAAACTGACTACAATACCCAAAGACCATTCTGGATATAGGGTGCAAAACTCTGGGGTGCCAATAAACCTTCCAACATCCAGCAAATGCAATCCTTTCAATCCAAAGTCCTTGGAATAATTGCAAACGCTCCATATTATGTATCCAACTCGACCCTTCATCACAACTTTAATATTCCTTTCGTCCAAGATTTTATCTTAAGCCGCTTGTCACTTGTCCACAGCAAGCTTTCATATCACCCTAAGCCGTATGCATTATCCCTGTCATTGGACTCCAGTCCTTACAACCCTCCCTTATGACTAAAAAGAAGTTGGCCTCTCGATCTCTTGGGCCTTAACCCTCGAAAGCCTAGAACTATTTTTTGAAAAAAATTTGCTTTTTTTTTTTTAATTTTCCCATTCTTATAGTGTTACAGAAGTCGAGAAAAATAATTAAAAATTTTTATGAATAACAACAACATCACAGGAAGGTGTGACATAAATGTCACACTAGGCTTTTGACCTACTAAATTTTTTAAATTTCAAATTTTGATAGATTTTCATTAGGGTAGAAACAATAATTAACTAAATAATTTTTAATATTATTTTATTGAACAAATTTGTCAAAATTTTACAAATTAAAGTTTTTAAATTGGTCATCTCACTTTTTGTGGTATGGATGGAAACATTTTACACACAAACCCACCTTACACTTCACACAAACAGTGTTCACAGTACTTTTACAGGTTTCACTTGCACACCTCTTGCGCTTGGGGATAGGTTCAATGAAGTGGTCTAAGCGATCATAACGAATATCAGTCGGAACTCTTGATGATCTTGGACTACATGATGTAGAAGGCCCTGGTGACTTCGTTTGTGTTTTGTACCTCTCCAAGTAACACAAAACAACAGCTCGCCTGAAATGAAGCTTTTGGCAACTTGCGTGGCCAGCTTGCCTATAGGTTAACCATGCATTATTCATGGCAGCATCAATCAGCCACGTAAATAACGGCCACCACCATTTCTTCCCACGAATGCTGATTCTTCTCTGGCCGATGTCCTCATCCATCCGATCAGTTCCTCCCATGTTCTTATTATATTGGTTTATCAGCACAGGTTGAGAAATTGATATGTTTTTTCTTTTTTTCTGGCAAAATCTTTTTATTTTAGCCGCTGGTTGCACACCATAGGCTGTTGAAGCGACAGAAACTACATTGTTGTCCACCCATTTGCAAATGAGAATCCCATCTTCTTTTTCTAAGACAGCTGTTGATGTCCCTCTCTCCATTTTGCTCATGGTCGCTTTATTCGGCAGCGGGCAATCTTTTGGGATCCGGTTCTCTCGAATCGTGCCTGTTCCATGGTAGCCTCGTTCTTTGAGGCACTTCAAAATATTCAAACTTGTAAACAAGTTGTCCATATATATATGGTAAGGGTAACTTTGTTTCTCTTTTGGCAAATTGTCCAAAAGCAGAATAAGAGGGGCTGCAGCTTTTCCAAATGTCTCATCATATGATTTGTTTGATGCCTGGGTCTTCCCTTGGTATACTTCGAAGTCAATCAGGTATCCAGCTTTTGTGTTGAGACACCATACTTTGTAGCCAAAACGGATTGGCTTCCCGCGTATGAACTGTTTACATCCATGACGGCCAAAATATTTTACCATCGATTCGTCAAAATCTAGCGATTCACATGGGACGAAATATTTTGAAAAATTCTTTTTTAACATATCCATGAGTGGGCGCAACTTGTTCAATTTGTCTTTTAAGTCGAGTTTGCTGTTGTCAGCAGCATGCATACATTTCATAATTTGTATGAATCTATCTCTTCTCATGCATTTGGAAACCAAAACATTATGGACATCCATTTTTGTTTCCCAAAAAAACCTCTTGCCTGGTAAGTCCACATATCCACTTAATAAAAGTATTCCTATGAAAGCTTTAATTTCATCCACGCTAATCTGGGGATCGGGCATATTTTTGAAAAAGGCATACTTATTTGATTCATCTCTGAGAAACGTAAAAATCTCATCTGTTAAAAACATTTCAAAGCATTCTACAGGTGTAATATCTTTGAAAAGCTCGTAAGATTCTGTGGTGAATTTATTATAGTGAATATTTTGTAAATCACCTTCAATCCATGTCCTTTTCCTATTTTTCGCATATTCAGACACATCGAATATTTCCCCAAGGCGGATATTATTCCTCATAACAACTTCTGCATCACTAGTTAACTGCCTAGCAGTTAGGTTGTCGATGAGTCCTCCCTCATCTTCATCAGCACTGTCCTCATCTGTCAAAATATTTGGTTCAGGCGGAGCAATATAAATGCCATCTACATCTTCTTGGACATCACTGCTTTCAGGTTGTGCAGCATCTTCATCCCCTTCTAGGATATGGAGAGCCTCTTCAAGTGTGAGACCACCCACAAAAGAAATTTTTTTCCTAAAAAAACAATAAATAAATAGCGATTAAAAAAAATTAAACAACCAAAAAATAATTGTTTGATGAAATATAATTTGAAAATATATATCTCCGTATAAACCATAATAGATATTTTATTTTTAAAAAAAGGCAAACGAGGATTCCGCTATTCCTGCATAACTGAGTAATTGAAAACGTTTATAAAATAAATTTATAACTAGAGAGGCTCTCGAAAATTGTAACGTTATGAAAACTTTTATTGTTGCACAATTATTTATTTTTCATTTAGACTAAGCAAAAACAGAAAGGAAATCATGTTCTTATGTATTTTCTAAAAATTTATATTTTGTTTATTTTTTTTATTTATTCATTTTTGTAATTTAATTAAAGGAAAAAAACGAGAATTTAAAAACAATGATTAAAAACTATCATTGTTTGAAAAATATCAATTGCTACGTGATTTCGGACGAATTGTGATCAAAAATTTAACAAAGGTAGTGCTAAGTCCTAGTGTGACATATTTGTTACACTGAGTTTAGATTGAAAATATGAAGCTAAATATTTTTTTTCAACTTTAAGATTTTGTGTGCTTTATCTATAGAGCCAAATGAAACTAAAACACGAACAATTAAAATTATAAATATGTATATAATACCATAAAATGACTTACCATGCATCAAGATCGAAGTTCATTTTAGGCCAATTTTCAAACTTCAATAAAAACACAAATACCAACTGTTTCAACTCACTGTTTGAACTAAACTGACTGTCAGAACCCATTGCAGGTAGACGTACCGGTTATTCACCCTTAACAATAGAAAAAGAGAAAGGGGGATGGAAAACCCGGGATACCTTCTACTGTGACTTAAACGTCACACTAGGCTTTGGAGGGTTAATGTCTAAATTTACTGGGACTGGGGTCCATGGGCTTCTTCTCCCTGGAAAGTGACATTTTATTGACAATTTTTTTTTTTTTTTTTTGCATTTATGCATATTATTAACCCATCATATTACAAGATATTTTATAAGCATAAAGTGTTAAATAAAGATTTTGTATTTTTAAATCTCCTCAGTCGAAAATTCTCCTTTTGAACTTTAATGGAGGAATTTTATATTTAAAGGAGAAGGAAATGAAACATAGTAAAACGAATAAACTATGAAATCCAACATATGCAATTTGGGTTAAAAGAGTAAACATATGCTGTTTTAAAAAATTACACCTCCACTTCCAGCTTATATTTCTTAAGCATATATTTACTTTAAACTTACATTTATAAATTAGGGAATTTTAGTAGGTCATTTGTTGGTTCATTGAATAAGTGTAACATAGGCTTTACTCTTAAGGCTAAAAAATAGGTTAAAATTTCTTGAAATGAACAATTAACAATTAGCAAGTCCACATTTAATAACTAGGATAATATTTACTCATAGAAAATATTTATTAATTTGTTGAGATAGAAGTACAAAAAAATCTGCTCATGCTCCAGTGCAGGCATTATTATTTCAAAAACAATTAAGGAAAATCTTATACTATAAAAAAAAATTCCTTCACCCCCACACAAAAATATCTAATCAATTATCTGTTAAGTTATTTTACATAGCAATTTTTATTATAATGATAGAAAGTTTCTTTTATGAGTGGATTAAAACTAATGCCTTTGACCTCTATTTATTCTATATATTTATTTATCATTTCATCTCTGTTGAGCTCTTTCAGTTCAGTTGATTAGTACACTATAGAGATGGTCTACACCGTTTTACTATAGTGTAATGATTAATATTTCCTTTTTTGAGCATCTGTACCCAGTCTGTCTCTGATGGTTTTTGTGATTCATATGAGAAGTTAATCAGAGACAAACTTCTGAAATAGATAGTATAAGAGTGCCCACTGCTCAGAGAAGTTTGCATGCCTGAACAACAATGATGAAGAAACAAGGTTTGGAATTGGGATTTCCATTAGGAGTTTGAAATCTTTTTAGAAGGCTACAATTTTATTGGGGTTTTGCACTTAACTACATTTTAATAAACTGTATAACTCTAACCTAAGTAAAATTTTGAATTATCCAAATAAATTTTTTATGGTCTTTAAAATAATGGTCTTTATTTCTACCAGGTATGCAAGTTTAAAATGTCGTTTTAATTCCAATAGAATGCGCTCTTAGCCTATTGAAGAATTTGCTTATCTCTAAACGCTATTTTGTTTGTTAGTCATTTGTTTACAAAAGTCAGTTGTTTTTAAGTCGTTTACGTGGACGTATCATACCTTTCTTTGGTGTTAAAAATGTCTAATTTTAAGCCAAATAAAGAGCATTTGCGGCATGTCATGATTTTCTTATTTAATCAAAAGAAAAAGGCATCTGAATGTCATCGAATTTTTGTTGAGACTTATGGCGATCTTGCTCCAACCGTCAAGACATGTGAACGTTGGTTTCAACGTTTCAAACGTGGTGATTTTGATGTTACTGATCAAAAACGAGAAAATCGACCAAATCGACTACGAGCTTCTCAAGCCCGGCGAAACAGTCAATACCGAGCGCTACCGACAACAAATGATCAATTTGAGTCACGCATTGATCGAAAAACGCCCAGAATGGGCTCACAGGCACGCCAAAGTCATTCTTCAGCATGATAACGCTCCTGCACATTCAGCCAGATTGACTAAGGAAACTATTTCTTCGCTTGGTTGGGAACTCCTACCCCACCCGCCGTATTCACCTGACCTGGCGCCTTCTGATTATCACCTCTTCTCATCGATGGGACACTCATTGGCTGAGCAACACTTCAACAATTTCGAAAATGTACGAAAATGGCTCGATGAATGGATTTCAAATAAAGATGAAGCATTCTTTTGGAATGGTATCCATATATTGCCCGAGAGATGGACAAAATGTGTAGAAAGCGAGGGCCAGTACTTTGAATAAAATATATTATACTTTTTTTTAAATTACTGTGTATATATTTTAAGAAATAAACGACATTTTAAACTTGCATACCTGGTATGTGTCATAATTCTGCAAAATTCATCACTTTGATATAGATAAACTCTCTGAAGTTCAATCAGAAATATTATTATCCTTTTAGCAGATTTCCCATTAGGAAATCAAGCTATTCATGTTGGTAACAAGGCATGGCTTTTGAATAGTTTTAATGGCTCTTTACCGATCCTATATTGAAGAATGTTCAATTAGAAATTATATATATGTTTGTGTGTATTTTTAGTGAGTTTTCTAGTGTCCACAATTTTTAAAATAGTGAAACTCAATTTCATTATTCAAAAAATTTCGAACTTATTTTTTGCAAACCATTAGATTAGCTGAAATCTGCCGAGGGGGAGTGGGGTATTGGAAGAACCCAAAACATTTTAATTTTTTTTATTATTAGCATTAGAAAAAAATCTATTAAACAAAATATGTGTGAATTGTCATTTTAAAATATTTATTTTCTATGTTAAAAAATTTAAAATTAAGAAGGATATTTTAAATTTAATTTTGAGTCTTGGCTATTTTTAAAATTTTGAAATATAATTACAAACTTAACCTTTTAGTGCAAATCCTTGAAGTAATTCATCTTTATTTGAAATCGGATGAGAAAAAAGGGTAGTTAATGGTGAATCCATATTTTATAATTTTAGTATCTTTATTATTTGTGTTAAGTAAAAGTTTTTAAAATATAATAGATTACAAACATAATTTTCTAACTTGTGTGGCATTCTTAAACTATCTGTTCTAAAACACCTTTTTAAAAACTGCTTATTAGGGAAGAAATTAATGAATGTAACTATGATGGGTGAGCACTTCCTCATCTCTGAAGTTTGTAAATTAAATTTCCCTTTTTATTCTTATTTATTTCCATCTTGGATCGTGGGAAATTGTGTAGATTACACAGCTCCTGTTTGATGGACTTCATTTTTATTTTTAGAGGAAGTGTTAAAAATTTTCAGAAAATCTTTGTAGTCTGTAATCATGTTCTTGCTAATAAAAATTTAATCATTTTCCTCCCTCTGTTTCAGATTGAGCACCCTGCAGCAAAAATACTGGTCTTGGCTTCAAAAATGCAAGAGGAAGAAGTTGGAGATGGAACCAATTTTGTTTTGATTCTTGCTGGAACTCTTTTAGATGAAGCTTTGCCTTTATTGAAAATGGTATTTAAATTTAATTACTTGTGTTGTTGTTCACGTAGGCTTGTGTTGTACTAAATGTAGTGCAGTAATTAAGTTTATTTAGTGCAGTACTAAATTTTTGCTTGTAACTTAAATACTTGAATATTCTTAAATACTGTTAATAAGTTTATTCACCATCATGTCAATAATCCCCAATGTAAAGGATAATATAATAATAACAGAATAATGGGAAGAGAGGATTACCAGGAATTAGGTCTTGATATTTGAAGAATTAAAAACAAATTGTTACCAAAAAAGTTTTTATTTTAGATAGATTACACACGTTTTACTGGATAAAATAAAAACTTTTTTAGTTGCAAATTAGTTATTAATTCTTCAACATCCAAGACTGAGTACCTGATAATTTTCTCTTTCTTAAATTTTATGGCCAACAAATTTACCTCCTAACAAAATAATGCTTTTATATACTTTTTTAATAATAATTTTATTTTGTAATTGATTGTAAATAAAATTAGTTTTGTTAAACTAAATTAAGACATATTTGTCTTTTAATTCTTTATGTTTGTTGTATGTGTTCATAGAAATTTCATTAAGAATTAGTCATTTTGTTGTATGCTGTTTATTGTTTCATTTTAAAGTGTTGAATAAAACTGTTTTTAGGGCTTAACACCAACTGATGTCATCCAGGGATATGAATTAGCCCTTGAAAAAGCTCTAGAAATTTTAGATACCCTCACTTGTGCTGAATTAACAGATCCACGTGATGAAGCAGCAGTTTTGAAGGCTGTTCGTACTTCTGTTATGAGTAAACAATTTGGCTATGAAGATTTCTTAGGGAATCTAATCACCAAAGCATGCAGTAAGTTCTGTAATTTTTGTTCTGTCAATATAAATAACCTTGACCAAACCCCAACAAATTCTCTAATAATAATCTCCACAGTCAAAAACTTTCCATTTGAATATAAAATTAATTTTGTAATTATTAAAATTTTACATTATTACTTTTATGAAATTATTGTGCATAAATATGTTTATTACGTTTTATAATGCACAATATTTTGTGATTTAGTTTTATGTGTTCTATCTGCTTTTTAAAATTAGTATACTTTTGGGTCCAAATAGAATAAGTCACTTGATGTTTAGGAAGTTTGTATCGTATATTTAACTGAAAAGAGTGCTCTTATTATTACAACAATGATATACGGGGACTAAATGATCCCTACCGACTTGCCCTGCTGCCTCTATTTGATTTCTTAATCTTGAAATTTTCTGAAGTCCTCTCGGTACTTTTTAATTATTTATTAAATAAAAATTAATTATTAATACTTGATCATTTTTAGTTCAAATTCATTATTTTTAGCTATTTGTTTTATAAACTTAAACTCATTCAGGTATGCACAGTTAGCTAAACAAACCGATAGAAGTCAACATAGTGTGTGCGCGTGTGCATTTGAGTGTGTTTAAACAAGTCAATTTGATGTAAATATGTAGTAAAGTTTATTCTTGTCAAGCCATTGCACATTCTGTGATGCTTTCTTCAGGGCTGAAAGTAGAATGAGTGTGACTCCAGGTTCAGGGTGCTTTTATACCTGCTTGGAACCGGTTGGCTCTTATCTGTTCCTTTTCGGAGGTGTCTGTCTGGCTCCTGTGATCTCTGGTAGCTGTTCTGATTTTTCTGACTGATAATGCTCGTTTCCAATTTTGAATTAATGTGTATCCTTATTTCCTATTAACATTATTTGAATTTTATATGATTTCTATGGCTTCTCTGATTGCTCTGCAGTATTAATTATTCTCTTGAGTTGATATGGTGGCGTTCTCGAGCTGTATCTGGCGGGTGTGTCCATAAAATGTTCTGCTAATGCCGACTTCCCTTTGCATCTATGCTTTATTTCAAAAATGTGTTTCTTGAGTATTGTGTCTATAGTTCTGCCAGTTTCTCCAATATATGATTTCTCACATGAGCCTAGAATGTTATATATCCCTGGGATCCTGAGTCCCAGCTTATCCTTTGGGTTAGGGAGAACATTGGAGCTGAGGTGTGCGCCTTGTGTTCAAAGTCCTCTATGTATATATCCGCTATGATAGGGCTCAATGTTACTACTATAGTCTCACCTATGTATAATATATCAAAATACATTATAGACAATGTAATACTGAAGCCACATGTTGGAAACACAAAATACCACATGAAAACTCCAAACGCATATCAAGTCAAATTTGGAAACCAACATTATCAGTCACCTTTGATTACAGGAGCTAGACATAAACCACTAGAAAGAAACAGTTAAGAGCCAACCAATGGGAAGGCAGACATAGATAAATTATAATGGTCCTAGACAAGTATAATTGTGTAAATATACCTAGAGTCGTTCTTATTCTATATTCAGCCCTGAAGAAGCAGGGCAATACAATTATATACAAAAGCTTGGCAAGAAGAAACTTTACTAAATAGTCAAGCCCAGAAGAAATATGTATGCATTTGAATAAGCTCAGGAATTCTTTTGAAACTACAGGATTTCAACTTTTAATATTAAGTATCCAAGAGATTAGGGGTAAAACATCTCTTGGAGCTATGTTACCTAACAAATTCTTGATGTCAAATGATACGTGTGCGTATTGATGTTAATTTTACATTTTTTTAAATATTAGTGATTGACTTTTTGTTATAGTATTAGCTGCCCTATAAATCTGTAAGGTTTTTAAAGAGTGTTATTATGTATTTTGCCAGATTTTCAGAGGATGTAGAGTTGCATGACATAATAGGGTAGAAGGAATTACCTTCCTTTCAAAGTTAGAAAGTCCAATAAAGTCTAGTGTTGAATTAATTAATAGATGCGAGTTGCATTTGGTAAATAGCATTTTAATGTTATTTTTAATATTTATTGTTGATGTTTATGCACTGGATTAAAATGCTTTGTTCTTTACTGATAGGTGACAGCTCTGATTAAGAAACCAATCATTTCAAAAGTGCTCATTGATTAAAATATATAAAAATTACAATGATTTATTATTATTTGATAATACTAATTTACATAAATTTTGTTACCAGTACAAATAAAATAAACTTCTTGTACTTTCATTTGACATTTTAGATAATCTCATTCAATTTCATTAAGATATATATATCATTAAATAAAATTAAAATTTATGGTTCAGGTAAACCCTTATTTCTATTAGTTAATTTTGCTGTGTAACTCTTTAAATATATCTTTTATAAATTAACAAACCTTTGTTAAACTAAACTTAGTATGATTAACAATAAAATAATGAGTCTGTCTCTCAAAGCTCTGCCAGGCACAATTAGGTTTAAACTTTTCTTTTGAAATTCAGCATGTAGCTGTTAAATTTAAAAAAGAAGACTAAGCCCATTATTAAGAAAAATCACACTAATAGAAGTGGAGGGTCATAGTCAAGAGTGCATTCAAATAATTTTTTATTCTTCCATGCAGTTCTTTTAACTTTTTAGCCTTATAAGCTTTTTATAGACCAAGCACTGAATCTTCTTTCTTTTTCTTTTTTTTTTTTCTTTTTTTTTTTTTATCAACTTATGAACAATAAACAAAATTCATAAAATTACATTGCTACATTCACATTGAACAATCTTCTTACTTGCATACTTTAAAACACTTATTAAGGTAAATGAAAGATGCTTTCCTGTATAAATTACCTATTAAGACTGGTTTCTGCTATGCCATCTTCAGGTTGAAGCAAGCACACAACATAACCATACCCTCACTCTAGTAGTCCTACTACCAAGGTAGAGTGTAATTATGTTCTGTGGTAGCTCCGGCCTGAAGATAGCTTAGCTGAAACCCGTCTTAATTAGGTATTTCATTTAGAAAGACAGCATCTTTTATAAGATAGAAATTTTTCAACACTAATTTATGAATCAGTGTCCATTTTTATTCTTCTAAGTCTCCTTTCCAAACTACCATATGTATGGAACAAAATTTTTCGCTGTGCAAAATTGTTTATGTGTGTAATTTTAATATTTTTCAATAATTGTGGTAGTTCTAGAGGAGAATGTATAAGAAAAACACTCCCTGAAGAAATAAATAAATAAAAATTGTACATTAACTTGGTGAAGCTATCTATCCATTTAATGATTCGGCCATCATGTTGATGAATTACATAGATTATGAATGAGTGTACTGCATTATATGAGACTTTATTGAAGAATCACTAATAACACTAAACTTATTATTAACCACAACTCGTAAGGTATTTTAGTAATCATCTCATCAATTTTTGTTCAACTTTTACTATTTTAACCTTTAAAATATATATATTTTTTAATAGTGCTCATCGACTGCTGATGGTCATTAGCGACTACTATTATTATTCATTGTTTAAAAATGCTGGAAAAATAAGTCACGGTTTCGGCCAGGATCAGAAAAATAAAATACTCCAAAATTGCAGGGTAACTATTTTATTATTTCAGACGTTTCGACTTAAATTATTAGTCACTATCTGGGCGATAGTGATGTCTGGAGAGATCTCTGAGGGAGCTCTTAAAGTAACAAATTTAACAAGTCTTCTTAGTTCTATACTCTGAGATGTGACCACAAACCTCCCTCAGAGATCTCTTCAGACATACCATTGATATGTATGATAATATAACATTGATATAATGTAATATATAATCAATATAATGATGACTTACAAGTTATGTCGAAACATCGGCAATAATAAAATAATTACCCAACAATTTTGAAATATTTTATTTTTCTGATCCTGGCTGAAACCCTGACTAATTTTTTTAATTATTATTTCTAGCATAATATTCAATGGCCTACGAATTTCCAACCATTATTTAAAAACTTGTATTAATGTTTTATAAATAATTTTATTTGTGTTTAATTCTTTGTCAATTTTATTTGTGTTTTTTTTTTTTTTTTTTTTTTAATTTTCAGTTGCGATTTTGCCTGAGGAGACAACATTTAATGTTGATAATGTTCGAGTATGCAAAATTCCTGTAAGTAAATTAAAAATACTTAACATTTCTTTGGACATTCCACTTTTATATAATTTTTTTTACTTTTTATTCACTGGTTTAATAATTATTCATATTATATTAAATTATTTATAACATTATACTTATTTATTTATTTTTAGGGGCAAAGCATCTTAAGCTCTGAAACAGTTTTAGGCATGGTTTTTAAGAGAGGTGTTGAAGGAGAAATCACTAAAGTTCAGAATGCTAAAATAGCTGTTTACACATGTCCTTTTGATATTGCCACAACTGAAACAAAGGTATTATTATGTTATATATTAATATTATTTCATTATGCTTGCAAGGATACTTTGCTTAATTCTTTTCAAATTGTTTTATAAGTGTGAAGATTGTATTCCAGTCTAATGTCTAATCCATATAATAAAATTAGATGTTAAGAAAATTAAATTTGAAATACTGAAGTGAGGGAAAAAATAGGTTTGTAGGAAAAGGTTACTGAGCCATTTATCACTGTTTTTTTTTTTTTTTTTTTTTTTTTTTTTTGTATAAGGAGAGAAGGTGACCAATGACACAACTCTCAAGTTAAGGGAAGAATTGGATACATAATAGGGAGAATTTGCTATTATTCAGAGGGTTTTGAATTGCAAGGACTGGATACTTGTGGAGTGTTGAAAGGCTTGGCAGCATCCTAAATGTCTACCCTGTTTGTCCAGATTGGTTTTAGTAAGATCCTGCAAAGTGCCAATTTGTTTTCTATCATAAGATTAGAGTTCTTATTCATGAGTCTATATAGGATCCCATTTCGTCGATTGAGTTCTTGTCTTTTAATATTGGTATGTTCGCCCCATGTGAATCGTGAGACTAGATGTAACCCCAGGTAACAAACAGAATTTGAATGCAGTAAAGGTACATTGTTAAATTTTACCATTTCAGGAAAGTCTTTTTTTCAGTAATTGGAAATTTACTTGAACACATTCTGCTTCATTGATTTTATTCTCCATCTGCTACCCCCATGTTTGATATTTTTGAGATGATCTGATAGGTTTTTAAAAGCAGTTTTAGGATCGGTGTTGGAAGATAAGATAGCCTTGCCAATTGCAAATAGAGCTAAGAGAGTACTTGGATGGGTAGGGATGTCAGCAGTGAAAAGGATGTGCCCAAGCACACGACCTTGAGGGACTGCCGCTTCCACTTGGTAGATATTGGAGTAATCCAGTCCTCTCCAAACCCTAAAGAAGTGGTTGTATAAGTAAGGCTTAAGGATTAGGTAAGTGTTACTAGGAATTTTGTATTTCAATTTTAACAAAAGACAACTGTGCCAGACTCTTATGAAATGCTTGAGATACAACCAAAAAATCACCTGGGCAGTACTCAGCGCTCAAAGAAAAAGGAGATGTAGTCTACGACGTGAAACACTTGCTGGACCGTAGAATGCTTGCATCGGAAGTGGAACTGATGATTTAGGAGGATTTTGAAAAGTTCAATGAAAGGCATTATTCATTTTAACGGTATTTTTTTAAAAACCTCCTCAGTCCTTTTCTAGACTCTCGTCTGAAAGATGGTTCATCCACTTGTATATTTCCCCCTTCATCCTTATACGTATACCGACTATTTTGATTTGATTTGTTGATAATTTAATAATTTGATTTTGTGACATATTGTATTGTGAATTGTACGTTTTAATTTAATGCTTCTGATATCAAAGAGTTTATTTATTTTATCAATAATAGAATTTAATAGTGGTTTTGTTATTGTTATTTATTGACTGATTTTTAGCTAATTTGACTGAATGTATTAATGTCAAATATTTAAACTTTCTTTTAAAACAAATTTTAAGTAATTTTTGGTATGTTGTTTGTAGATTCTTCGGCTCTGAAGATGAAACATTAAGTCATGAAAGAGCTCAAAGAGCTTTAATAAATAAATATCATTATCACTGAGCGAAGTTTAACAGTTTATTATCCCTTATAATTTTATGGCTTTGCACCAGTTTTAATTTATCATTTTTATCTCCCCTTAGGGAACTGTTCTCATAAAAACTGCAGCTGAGTTAGCTTCATTTTCTGCCGGAGAAGAATCACAGCTTGAAGCACAAATAGAAGCAGTAAAAAATTCAGGTTTGGAATTTTCGTTCCCTCATGTAATTCTCAATTTTTAAATTTATATTTTAATAATGTCCGTAAAAAATGTATTACATTATACACTATGTTGTGTTATGACTTTAATTTCAGTTAATTGTTCTTAATATTGTTAGGAATTTTTTATAGTTTTAAGTCTGATATACTGACTGAACTTACATTGACTGATAATTAAGCCTGAAAATTAATATGAAATTGAAGTAGAGAAGATAAAGGCTAATAAAATCTTTGCCTTTTTTTTCTTCCTTAAAACTCAGGATTAACCAGTTCATCCACTCAAGAGTCTGCATTATGTGATAATTACTCTGGCTAATGAGCTGACTAATCATGTTCAGAATTTATTTAAGACTGTAAATCTATATTAGGAATTGTGTTAATCCCACGGATGTTTTGAAATTATTTTTATATTTATTGTAATGATTTTTATAGATTGCCATGGTTTATTATTTAGGATATATGATTTTAACACTTATTCTCTTGCTTTCAGTAAAAGATTATCGACCAAATTAGAAAATTTTTCCACATTATTAAAATAAGAAGATTTATCTATTTCAAAATAAAATCTCTTTAAATATTAATTTGTAGCTATAATGAACTCAAGAGAAAAATTAAATATTTAAAATTAAACTCTTATATTGTAATAGTAACTGTGAACTTCCCTTATTGGATAAAAATGAACTAGTCCACTGCCCTTTTATTTCAAACATTTTTATTTTAGTATCTATTTCATATTTCAAAATTATTCATTTTAAAAATGTTTTTAAACTATTTAGTTTCTCATTAAATTCATAATTTTTAGTCCATGTTTTAAATAAAATATTCATTTCTTCTATTTGAAATGATCTGTTATTTTCATAAATTAATATACGAAATATTAATAGGATTCTATTTTTATTATTATATTGAAAAATAGTGTAAAATTCAACATCTTGGTTACATATTTTTTTAGATGAAGTTTTTAGATGAAATACCTCTTGTAGCTTATTCCGAGTTTGTCTGGAAACCCTGTTTTGAATGCATTCACACTTTTACTTTCTTTTCCAGAGTATTATGATGAGGCTTCTTGGGTCTTAAACTGGATTTTTTTTTTTGTGTGTGTGTGTCTATTTATTTTTATATTTTGAAGAAACTCTCTCCATTCTTTTATTTTATTTTGTTATGATTTATATTTAGCATTAATATACATTTTGATTACTCATGTATTAAAAATAAATAAATAATACATACAGTCTGCCAAATTGCATTCTTTAAAAGTATTAAATTTTTTTTTATTTAGAAGGTTGAAAGTTCAATTACAATTTATGATTTGTAGGTGCCAATGTTTTAGTAGCAGGTGGTAAAATATCAGATATGGCTCTTCATTTCCTTAACAAAGCTGGTATAATGGCTGTCCGGCTTCAGTCTAAATTTGATATAAGGAGACTTTGCAAGGTTACTGGTGCTGTCCCGCTCCCCTTAGTGGTGAGTTATTTTATTTATTAATTATATTTTTTATTACATAAAAATCCTATTATTATTTAATTTGAGTTAAAGCAAAAGCTTTAGTTCTAAGCCAAAATAATTTTACAAAGTTTAAATGAAGGAATAATTGGAGACAATGCTTTTTTATGGTATTATTAAATTATAGAAAAATTATCTCAGTGTCATAAATAAGGCTTGTCATTGCAACTTAAATTAGTCTATTGCTAAAAACCAAAATCATGTAAGATATGCTTCTGATTATAACAATAGAATATGATTAGCTATAAATATATATCTCATTAATTTATTTGTTACTATTCTAGTAAATAGTGTAAATTTGTCATCTCTGCTTATCTCTTCTGGGTTATTATTTTATTACTGTTAATAAATACTTAAAATCAATGCTTGCATGCAACATTTATCCTACTATTATATATAAAGTGCAATTAGAAAAAAAAAAAAATATATTGATTCTGACAAGGGCTACTTTTTAGGAAGATTGTTATTTTAATGAATTATAATTTTTATTATTTTGCTTATTACCATTAGGTAAGTATTCCTTC
>KZ807036.1:576919-609184 GCA_000696205.2 Oncopeltus fasciatus
ATTTATATATATGTGTGTGTGTATGTATGTATATACATTATGAATATCTCTCATTTATAATTTTTATTTTTTCAAGAGTGATATTGAGAATTTTTTTAAATTCAGGGAATAGTTTGTCCATCAATAAATTGACTGTTACAGGCCATTTTCCGTATGTCTGTAATGATTTGTTTTGTAATGTCATTCTGAAGTCAGTAAGTAGTGTACAGTCATATATTAAATGTTGGTATGTCTGTTCGTAGGTAAAGTCAGGGACAGTATGGAGAGTCTTTAATTTAGAATTTATAGAAGTAACTGTTGTCTGTACCGTATCCTGTAATGGCTTGTGTCAGGTAGTAGTCTGTCCACATGTTGTTATTGCTATTTTAATCGCTATCAGCTTCTGGATCCTTTCAAGTCTGTTGATGCTGTGTTTTCTCTTTAACCCAGGATACCAGATTTCAATTCCATATGTCAGAATGGGTAAAATGGCACCCTTGTACAAAATTTCGCGGGTTTCTGTCTTCAGGCCCCAAGTAGCTCTATTAGCTATGGATAAAGAGTTTATAATTCTGATAAGTTTGTTTTGTAGTGTGTCAATGTGTTTGCTTCATTTTAGTTTTGGGTCTATTGTTATCCCTAAATATTTCATAAAATAAACTTTTTGTAAAGTTTTGTTCTGTAATTTTGTGTTTTGGTTCTAGGTTAACTTTATTACCTTCTTTTACTGCTGTGGCGTAGTTGGTTTTTCTTTGGTTCTTTCTTTATCTTTTATTTCTTCTTGAAATTATTTTTTAAGTTTTTCAAGGATGTCAATAATTGACTGTAAGTTAGCATTTAAATTCAGTTTTAAGTTTGGAAAAGTTAAAAAAAATGGTTATAATTTTTGAAGAATGCGATCTGTATGCGATGCCATCTTGGATAAAACACACACCCACACACACACACACACATATATATACTGCTATGAAATGTAAACTTAGCCTCATTTTGTTTTTGTTTTTTCAATTCATGTATTAGTATACCGCTTATGTATTCATCTATACCGCATACTTAATTATGCAACTCCATATATTTTATATATATAATATAAAATTTTTGACTAGCCAATAACCGAGGAAAAATCTACATTTTTTTTATTTGTCCTACTACTATTGTACCCCTAAGTTGGTACCCTGATATTATATAAGCTTCAATTATTTTTCAGAGTATATTTTCAGAATATCTTTAGTTTTTTATTTTTGAGAATTGTTCAATGTTTTACAAAAAAAATTAGCTTAAATTAAATTAAAATAATATCGGGCCCTACATTACATAAATATAATTTAGATGTGTAAGTTAAGCTCTATCCTTTCCTTGAGTGACTATATATATAACAAATAGAGTTTTAGTCATTACATATTTTTAGGACTTCATTTCATATTTTTTTATTTCATTAATTTTTTTTAATCTCTTAATCCTTACATAATTTTTTCTAGTCATATATATATATATATACTGTACTTTAATTGTTTTTTGCTTGATTGCAGTCTGATTCTGAAAAGTTAACTCTGGACTGCAATGAAGCAGGTATATTGGACCCCCTGGCCTTGAAAAAGTGGGGTCTGAAATTTGCAACAATGGCAGCATGCACAGTCCTTAGGATTGATCAGATCATCATGGCAAAGAAAGCTGGAGGACCAGCTGCAAAGCCTCCTGCCCAACCCGATGACGACTAAAATATTTTTTTTGCAAACAAACCTCCTCATTCTTTCCTTTACAGCTCCTATTAATTTTTCACCATTAACAACATATTTTTACACTAAGCTTTAAGTTAATGAATTTATAATAATAATTTTTTAGTACAATAAATGTCATTTATTTTATCCTTAAAAACTTCTTTTGCTTTTTATTAAACATTTATGGGTTATCCACATATTGGTATTTAGAATTATATGTCCTAAATAAATTGGCTTTTAGGTTTTTCTGAAACCAAATGGCTAACTCACATGAAATAGTTTACATTTGTGATCAGGCTATTGCTTTAAGAATGAAGTTAATGCTGCTAGTCATTACATTCTAGTTTATTTTCTTAAATATTTAATGATATATTTTAATGTACCTTTTTTTTAAAATAATATTCAATATAAATTACTACAAATTGAATTAACAGAATCACAAATTATTCGAATTATGTAATTTTAAATATCTATTTAATGAAGAAATTATATAAATACAATAAAAACTAAAAGAATCAATAATTTTTAAACATGTTTGCTGAAATTTTATGGAGGGAAAATCATAGGTCTAATAGGTTTAGCTGTCTCGAAGTTATAGTATTTTAATATTTTAACCTTTAATTTTACTTCTTAGCATTGACTGAACTTACCTATATTTTATTAGGCATCTTACATGGGCATGTGCTAACTAATTTTCAATAGTATATTATGGTGTATAATAGCATATGCCAGGTGTACTAAAGATATTAACCAGGTGTGTAAATATGAAACCATAATCATTTATTATAAAACATGTATTTATTGTGTAAAACTGATCCTTATGATAGTATTTTTCAAAGTACTGTCCAATATCTATGTATTTGAACTATCTCTACAAGTGTATTCCTTGCCAAAATAATTCTTACTCTTTTGAAACAAACCAATCATTTGAATCTAAGCCTTTTTTTTTTTTTTTTTTTTTTTTTTTTTTTTTTTTTTTTTTTTTTTTTTTTTACATCTTCAATAAGAAGTGAAGTGCTGTTCAACTAGTGCATGTCCCATCAATGCAAATAAGTAGGAATCGGATGCAGCCAAATATAGTGAGTAATCAGCATGGAGAATTTCCCAAAGTCCTCAATCGTTTCCTTGGTCCCTTTTGCTGTGTGTGGTGGGGCATAGTCTTTGAGCAAGATCATTATGTTCGTGTCCTTTCTTGATATTCCGTTTTTTTTTTTTTTCACAATCCCGATTCAGATACATCGTCTGTTAGTGGCAGCATTCTGATTGTAACAGTTCACAAGGGAACCATCTTATGTTAATCTTCTGGTCCCTTAATAAAGTTACCTATGATTTTTTATGCTTAAGATTCTCAAAGTAAATCCACTTTTTGTAACCAATCACATTTCGGCAAAGAAATTATTTTCTTTTATACATAGCGAACAACATGTGCCAAGAGGTTTTTCAAGCTTCCTGCTGTTTGGCAGTCAGTTTTCTGACCTGGGTCTTTCCCATGGCTATCAAACCAATGGAGATGGTTTCTTAACAATTAATTTGAGTGTGATCCTCATTCAAAAAGCTTCCAAATCAGGGTATTCAAACTTTTTGAATGGTCTTATGTTTCTGACATACAAATTACAAGATTTTAACTTTTTAAGCCATTAAAAACATTGTAATAGCCTATTCCGTGCTCACCATAGGCTTCAACAAGCATCCAATTTGATTCTGCAGCAGGTTTTTCTTTCGATGGAAACAAAAATTAATGCTGTCAGTAAATCTCATCTGTTGTCACAAGCACAACTAAGCAAATCATTATAGAAAAAAACTAATGTAAATCTGAGAAGGAAATCTTTATCTAATCTAAACAAAAATAAATGGCACCTCTGAGGGATTGATATCTACAATGACTGCTCTTTCATTAGTGAATTCTCGTTTCATATTTACCCACCTGCTAAGTACTTTGAAGATTTAAAATTTGTTTAAGAGTACTACCATAGGTTAATCATGAATCTGATAATATAGCACATTGTAATTTTCATTAACTCCCTCCTTCAACACAAGCCATCTGTTTGGGTAATAAATATTGAAGGTATGACAATAAGTAAGAAAACTAAAAATGTAAAGTTTAACATAACAAATGCAGTGGATCGATTTAAAAATCCATTTCCATTGTTCTTTGTACAAATTCTTATTCTAAAAGCATTTTTGGTACTGGTATTTTACCAGAGTGAAAATAAAGGAGCCACGGAAGAAGAAAATCATTATCAGTGTACCTGATGCTAAGGGTACGCGCTTACACAAAATTATTGCCTGCACCTGCATGGATAGATAGGAAGGGCATCTCATCCACAAGGAGCAGTCCCCACTCACCCACCAAATCTAACATCTCGGGTAACACAACTTAAAAGAATTTCACCTCCCAGCCTCTACCACAAGACCTCAAACCTCGCAGGAATCACTCTAGCCCATCAACTAACTTTGGTCCATGAGGCCCAGCCACAGAGAACTTCAGGGACACCTCCAGTTGTACAACATGACCATCGGAAGCGCCACGCCCTGACGATGAGCATGGGTCCGGAAACGATCCCGGCCAAGCCTCCTCCACGACTGATAGCCTTCTTTGTTGGCATGGCCCAAAAGCTCTCCACCATTCATATCAACCCCACAACACAAGTACTATGAATAATAACAGTGGGTCCCATGTCTGGTCTACTTATAAACATTAACAGACTGACGAAAAGAAAAACAGAACTACAGGAACGTCGAATCGACATTGCATTAATAACAGAAACACCTCTGATCTGACAACAGGTCAACGACGGACAATACCGGACTACAAATTCTACTATAGTGGCCATCCAGACAATACAAGCCACGGACGACAGTCATTCACTTAAATAACTCTATTAAACGGGTACTTATACCGGGTAGATGTGGTATCTTGCCTACCGCATTCACAGCACATTGTCGCTGTATATTGTCCCACGAGGCATGCCATCACTGCTGAGGCCTTGGCGGCAGCTTCACTGCAGAAGGATAATTTAGACGCTTTGTATCCAGGATGTGAACTACCAAGGGCCGTAAGCTCCTGGCTACCATCCAAAAATACACTAGACATTCACCCCACAAAACTCACTTACCCACATCACGACGAAGACGCCAAATATCCTGGATGGATTTCTTCGTCTGCAAAGAGATGCTTGGCATTTCCAATACACCAACAAAAACCTCAGAGCTTTCCTCGGATCTCTTCTTATGCTCTGGCCGGCCCTCCATCGACTCTCCCCCGTGGTCCAATTGACTGGGGTCACTTCAGAGATGAGAGAGCTCAGCCACTCAATTTCTGTGCCGCTCTCCATAAACGATAACTCGTACTTCGTAATTATCAACAGTCTAATATTACTTGAAACGCCACTCACCTACTTTGTTCCAGATTTTTTCACAAAACCTGATGTTTCTGTTAATTCAACATATTGCAGAACTTGTTATAGCTGAAAAATTGTGCTTATACCAGTGAAAACTATACAAATAATTGCTTAAACGCACAGTGTTCTAAAAACTCCCCTCATGAGTAATCCTTATTAATATAATTTCATTATATAAACATAAAAATGCAGAATCTTTACAAGCCAAATTTAATAGAGAATGTGTTGGCGATCAGTCAAGCTCCTTGCAATATGGAAAGAAACCATCTATCTTCAATGATGAGTTGTCGCGCTTCGGGCTAGCGATATCCGCTACGTGTGTAGATAATGTTGTGATGTTGGTGCCGTTTTTCCAACCTTGACAGAACCCCGACAAAAATTATCTACTGATAATCTCTACAGTCAAAAACTCTCCATTTGAATTTATGCCAAATTTAGTTTTTTGGTTAGAAACTGAGAGGGACTTCATTAAAAGCTAAATAAATAAATTATTGGTAAAAATGTATAAAATTAAACAGTGGTTTTTTTTTAATTTTATGAATTTTGATTTAAATGATATGGAATAGATAATGATATTCTGCTTTTGATGCCCCCTGAAATATTTTTTAATGACGTCATATTGACTTTAATGTTACATTGTAATGAACAAGTCTTACTGTGTATTTTTTTAATGATTACTATACCAATATTTTAGAATGTTTAAAAAAAATAAATAGTGAAATAAATTGTTTTGTTAATATTCTATTTAAAAATAAAAAATATGTAGAATTATCGATTTGCAGTGAGGTAATGCTCCAAAATTATATTAACAACGTTCATTATAATCAGTTACTGAAAAATGTATTAATAAATTATTTATTTATTATTATTCTAAATTTTATTATATAGTTTTTCGAAATTTGGTCCACCTATTTCATTTATGATGAATAATCGATAATCGTTGATGTAAATCGCTGAACGTGCCCACTTGCCATTTTGTACTCACATTGTCCTACATAACCTCATGCAGTTAGTTCACTTAGTCTCTGACGAAAACACAATGGATAATTGGGACGAAAATCCCGTAGACCCTGTGATTCTTAAGAATATTTCATCTAAGAGTAAGTGGGAAGGTGAAGATGCTGAAGAAGATGTACTAGACAGTTGGGACCAGGAACCTGAAGAGGAAAAATCTGAAGAAGCAAAGCCAACAACTCCGCCACCTCAACCTGCTAAGAAATCTTCTAAGAAAATCGGAGAAAAATTTGAAGAAAAAAAACGAAAGCTGCTTCCTTCGGAACCAACAAAAATACTATCACCGGAAGAAATATTGGCTGAAAAAATTCGTGCACAGAAGGCTCAAGAAGAAAGTGACCGTATTTTAGCGAAAGAAGTATTTGGCTCCTCTGGTTTGGAAACTAAAGAAGAATACGATAAATTTAGGACTGACATTATGAATGTTTTATCTGATTCTACTAAAAACAGTAATTATTCTGCATTCGCTGAGAGTCTAATTCAGAGCCTTTGTGTACATCTGTCATCAATTGAATTGAAGAAGATAAATACTACAGTTAGTAATCTATCTATAGAAAAGAGTAAGTTAGAGAAAGGTGAAAAATCAAAAAAGAACAAAGGTAAGGGCAAAGCTAAACTCAAAGTTGAAGGTGATAATGATTATAGTGAATACTCTGCCTATACTGAAGATTTTGATGACTTCATCTAGTTTTTGTGGAAAGTGTTGAACTTAATAACTGATTGGAGGAATAGCTATTCCCATTTAAGATTGTGAAGATAAATCTTTATCTGTGGGAGTTAATTCTTTACGATAAGTATGACATTTTGTATTCATATATTAAATTGTTTTTTTCTGTGGTTTTATTATTATTGTTTTGGCAATAAATCATTGGTATGAGGCACATCAACTTGCTTTTATAAAGTAACTCTAAACTAATGAAATCATCGACTTTCTATATATATATATTCCGTGCTCACCATAGGCTTCAACAAGCATCCAATTTGATTCTGCAGCAGGTTTTTCTTTCGATGGCTATCAGCTTCTGNCATTTTATTTACATTTATTTAAAGGGATATTAATGAGTAGCATTCGTACATTGAATTTGCAATTGTATATAAAAAGTACTGTAAATAATATTGTTGAATAATACTAATAAATTTATTGTTAATATGCACTTTGTACCATTATATTCAATAAAACCCCTTTTAAAAATGTGCTTTTTAAATATTAAAAGCAACCATATGTAGTTTTATTTCCTTAAATTTTATTAGTTAATTGTATTTGTTGAGATAATCTTATTCTTTGGGGAATTATTTTTCTAAACCTTCTACTATAATATAGTTAAAGGAACTCATCTCATCTATATTAAAACAGTTTTGTTTTTGTTTTCATTCTATTTTTATCTAATATTTTGTGGTACAGAATAAAGTTTTTGTAATTATGGATATTAGTACAATTTTTGTAAAGAAAAAAAATTGTATATTTTAAGTTCAAATTTTAGTTGTATTTGGTAACCATATGTTAATCTTAGCTTTTGTCACAGGGATTGTATTTAGGCCATTTTTTTGGTGTGTGCGTATGTATGTATGTGTCTGTGTGTTTATTTGCTTGTTTAATAACACGAGAATTCCTGTTATATTTTCTTGGTATTTAATATACCTCGTTTGTCCATGACTTGCAAATTTATATTTATTAATAAAGTTTTATAACTATTTGGAAAAACCCTTTGTTCCTTAAAGCTTGAGAATTTTTTTTTTTTTTTTTTTTTTTTTAAAGTAGATTGTGGGAAGTCAATAAATATTGTAAGCTGTTTTTGGCATTAAGTTTTGTGTCCTGGTTAAGTGACCTTGGGGTGTAAAATCTTTAGTGAAAGGAGGAAGGTCAGTATAAAGAACTTTCATTTTCAACCATCAAGTTTTAAATTAAATGATGATTAGTTACGTCATTGTCCTCTCATTTAATTTTATTCAAGCTAAAAAAACATGTCGCATGCTTCATGGCATCTTACAGTCACTGACTCTTCAGAAATAAATGTCTCTTGAAAAATTAAACATTTTAAAACAATTTTTGAGTCAACAATGTCAAGGAGGCTTTCATTATATTTTAATAACTAAATGACGTCACAAATAAACAAGTGAGAAGTTAATCATTTTGACTGATTTCCCCCAAAAATAGTAGTCTCGCTGTTAGATGTAGAAGCTTGCATAATATCAGATAGAGAGTTTTTGACTGTAGAGATTATTAGTAGAGAATTTGTTGGGGTTTGGTCAAGGTTGACAAAAAAAAAAAAATTCAAAAGATGTATTTTTTTTTTAATCTGTCTTGACCGAACAACAATTTCTCTACTTACATAATATTGGTTTACTGATAAATTATTGAAAAATTTTGCACACAAAAGAAAAACTCGTTTAACTTTTAAATAAAAATTCTATTATTGTTTCATAATCAAATAATTTGCAATATTAAAACTGATGGTATATCCCTAAAAATATAAAAAATTAAAATTTGGTTTAATTCTGTATTTAATGACTTGTTCCTTACTTGAAGTAATTCCTACTCCAGCATTTTTTAAGTTAAAAATTTAACTTTTTAATTTTATTCCAGTTGTTAACTTACACATCCTCCAACCAAGTCTAAGCCAGGTTTCAAACTGCCCCCGATATCTACTTAATGTATCATTCTTCAATTTTTCTTACGATTTGGTCAGCCTTACACACAAGTGAAGGCCTAACTCACATCATGAGTGAATCATGATTGATCAGTAATTCAGATTCTCAGCTTTATTAAGTTTTTTTTTTTTTTTTTTAATGCCCACTCTCCTCTTTGATCTACGTAGTCTAAGGTAGACATTTGATTAATGAGATTTATTTAAGATAAACATCTTCAATTCTTTCGGCTTCAGGTCAATACTAATTTATTGTCACTGGGACACCTAAGGAATTTTTCTAATACTCCATAGGTGTATGAATTTGTTTCCCTTCAGTAACTTGCAATGTTTCTCTCAATTTGCTAAAAATAGGATTGAATAACGTTGGTTTTGATCATACTGTAGATGAGCTCCAGTAACCTGTTGCCAGGATGCCGTTTAGGGTTCTTGGATCAAAATTGCATGCCCCAATTCTTATTTACACTGATATTAATTCTGCTTCTTAAAGCCCATACTTTATTATGAATAATAATTTGAGCTTAATCTAATTAATTTCTTCTTAAATTCATATGACTAAATAAAAGTTGTTTTTTGACCTTTCTTTTCCTTGATGACCTTTCATTTTTCCCTGTTTCTTTCTTTATTTTAATTTCATAGATGCCAACATCTGATACTTAAATTACCTCACAACTGGGTGATTGAATAACTTGTATGTTACAAATCACAGAGTAAAATTGGATCTCTTAATGTGTGTACACATACACACCCGCACAAATAAGGATATAATAAATTATAAGAAGTCTCAAAGGTACTTTATTTCTGAAAAAAACAACAACATATAATTAGTTATTTGTCTCTTGTTTTCTGGGTTGTTTTTTTAAAAATGCCAAATGGATGAGTTTATTCCCCCAGAATCTCAAAAAATTTTATTGATAATGTTTTTTCTTATGGTATTTTTTAAACAAAATGTTAAGCAGTACAATATTTAACTTTTACTGACTGCTACTCTGGGAACAGCTTTATGTTGAATAAAGTTTTAATGGTGTTTCCCACAAACTCTTACTTTTCTTACAAACTCAACCACTTCTGCTTCCTTAAGTGGTCCACTTTTAGATGTTCAACTTAGTCTGCTTCTGAACAGCATCAGTGAACCTAGCTGATATGCTCAATGAGATATGATATGCTCTCGTTGATATTCTATTCCTTGAGGTATCTCCAGAAGTAGTCTAAAGATGCAAGTTATGGCATATGAGTACCTTATATACTATAATGGTTTATTTCTTTTTTACCCAAACAAGATATTGCTTGTTCTGATATTCTACAGTTTAATGTGATGGTGCCCTATCATTTTGAAAAATGACATAATCCAAAGTCTGTCAATGATCCAGGGATGTATCTTGGAGGAGGAGTGGGTTTTGGTTTTGAAGGAAATTTTTTATATTTGCACCAGCTGAAAACTAATTTAACAAATGCCTTTTTGAACATCTTGAGATTAATCTTCCATACAATGTTATGCAAGAAGTGAAACTTTTCAGGATCACTGATCAAAAGCCACCAAGGTTCCCATTGTTCATACTCTTCTTCAAGTGAGAGTTTAGTGATATGAATTATTTCTTTCTTTATTTCCTTTTGTTCTTGAATGCTGTGCCGCAATGCAAATTGAAATAGTAGGTTTAGGCTCTCCAGCTTCTTCAAATCGTTGTTGAGTCCATGTAAAAAGAAGCTTATATACTGAATTTGGCTTCTTGGTTATTTAGTTTTTATGAAAGAGGGAGCTATTCATCCCTCCTTAAAATATTAATAGTCTCATTATTTTTTTATGAAAATGTTATGAATCATTATATGGCTTTTAAAATCTTTAATTTTTCTTTTTTTAAAAACTAATAATAATGAAGCTATTAACAATTTTCAATTTAACCTCTCCAAATTATGCGAAAAGAAAGAAGGTTGAATATCAAATTTAGTTATTATATTTTAAATATTGTCTGTGTGTTTATTTGCTTGTTTAATAACACGAGAATTCCTGTTATATTTTCTTGGTATTTAATATACCTCGTTTGTCCATGACTTGCAAATTTATATTTATTAATAAAGTTTTATAACTATTTGGAAAAACCCTTTGTTCCTTAAAGCTTGAGAATTTTTTTTTTTTTTTTTTTTTTTTTAAAGTAGATTGTGGGAAGTCAATAAATATTGTAAGCTGTTTTTGGCATTAAGTTTTGTGTCCTGGTTAAGTGACCTTGGGGTGTAAAATCTTTAGTGAAANATACACACACACACACACACAGATAACAATTAAACTATCACCTTTACTAACTAAGAAATAAAAGCAAATGAATTACAGATAATTACAAAAGACAAATAAATGGAAAGTGCTAAAGAAGCCTCAGAACAACTTGCAAGATGCTCGATCTGACAATGATTGGAGGTTTTTTTATTTTATTACTGCCTCATAGACAGTTTATGATGGAAGTGATTTTTTATTCAGTTAGCAGTCCTTTTGCTATGATGGTGTAGTTTGTATGTACACCAGCCAATAGCTTTTACCTGAAGGTATGAGCTGGTCTGAGTGGAAGAATTTACTATGGGCACTGTGTATCTGTAACAAATGTAGCATAAATGGCGCTGTGATAATGTGCTACGACATTTAGTGTGTCTTACAGCTCTAACTTATACTATTTACACTATGTACTTGATGTGCAGGGAGTCAATCCACGGTGCTGATGCAGTCAGCAGTCGATTTCTGCCAATGCTCGGTAGTTGAGGAGGAATTATCTCTGGAACATAAGATTTTGGCTGTCATAGAACTTGACATGTCCTAGATGGGGGGGGGGGGGGATTTCCAATTCTACACGAAAGATAGAGATTTTTGGCCTGCTGGAGAGTGGTTCTATGGACTATTTTTCTCAGCATACCATTTTTAAGAGTAATAGGAACTACTACTTCATAAGTGGTTAAGTGTTTGCTTGACATTAGCTTTGTAGACCTGTACTTTAACTGGAAAGGCTACTGGGGAGCCACTTTTATACTTGTATAAATCTTTCTAGTTTTCTTAGAAGCTAGGACTTCCTCTTATGAGTGGATGATGTGTTATTTTGGAGCAGGTGGACCCTTCCATAAAGGTCTAGTTCTCATTATGTGCTTCCCTAAGCCCTCACAAATCCTCACCAATATATATGTATAAAGTATACATAGAAAATTAAATACTCGCGGCTGCAATATCTAGTAATCAAGATCAGGTGGGATAGAGAGTGCAGTGCACACACAAAAAAAGAAAAAATCACAAGGAGTAAAATTTTTGGGGATCTCTCGCCCTTTGTCAATGAGAAGTGAAGAGAGACTAGCTAGTCTCGAAGGGTAAGAGATCCCCAAAAATTTTACTCCTTGTGATTTTTTTCTTTTGCGTGTGTGTGTGCATAATTATTATTTGCTGTTTGAATACAGTCTGTCTTAGCCATATTTTTAGCTTTTCTTATGTAAGATCTATGAGGAATTTTTCAAAAGCCGAGTCATAGTCCCAATGTAAATAACAACTTTCTTCAGGAAAATTGGCTAAAATGACTAAAACTTTTTGTTTTTTAAAAGTGACTTTTTTTTTATACAATAATTTGTATTAATACTTCTGAACCCTATATTCCTTAAAAGGTGTTTACTACAGACCCAATAGTCTAAAAATAAGACTTTTCAATATAATAAAATTAATTACTACATTAATAATACAAATTTTACTCCTAAAATATTTTATCAACTTTCTTAAGGTCAGACTTGAAAAAGTTCCAATTACTAAGAATATTTGAATTATTTATGTTAAGTGGTTTTTTAAATAAAGAACCTACTTTTAAATATAAGCATCACTCAAGAGTAATTGTACTTATCTAATCAGTTTCATAGATTAGTTAAATGACTATTGGCTTTATCTAATTATGTGTGTCTAATCACTAGTACAGCCAGCTAACTGATACTTTTATACTTAAAATTGGTGAAATATTAATGTGTGCAACATTATTGCAGACCATTTCCTCTGAAGGATAATACAATTATTTAAACAATGCTAGTACAACAAGTTATAGACTTAATTGAAAAGTATATTGAAGGTTTACACTTGATATTTCACCTAATTTCAATCTTATAAGCATTAAATGTTCTGTCAACAATATCAAATCTTATTTAAAGTCATAATTGGTCATCTGCCATTACTGAATGACCACTAATATTTTCAACAGTCAGAAATAAATAATTAATGCTCTAGCCTAGATATCTTACCTAGTTGTTTAACTTATTTATCTTTCATTCAAATGATTTGATTCAAGTCAACTCACACCCATTCTAGTTGAGGAAGGCCACTCAGTTTGACAGGTGATATTGCAATTTAAAATATAAATAATCTTTATTAAGTCAAAAAACAGTAGTTTCTGGGGAGCATCAGTGCAAGGTAAGGATAATTCTTAGAAAAGCATAAGAGAAAATATTTTCTTCCCATCTAACCATTAGTCTAAGGAAATGTATAATGTTTAAGGGTACCGCCACAATAACATCTTGTGATATAAATTTCAGAAAATCAAAAGAGGGGTATGAGGTATATACAGAGGAGGGCTACTAAAAGAAATAAAATAAAATTTTGCTTGCCTATTGTTTGTTTCATATTTCAGATTGTTATAGTAGTAGTTTATTACCATATAATTTCTAACAAATTAAACTATGTAAAGGAGTACTCCAAAAGAGGCCATGCACTAATTATTTTTCTTAGGTATTGATAAGATAAAATTTAATATTTTAATTAATATAGTTATAAATTAAATTTCAATTGCAGGGGTTTTTTTTTTTTTTTTTTATCATGCAAGCATTGTGGCAATCATAAATATAATGTATAAATTTAAAATTATGAGTAGCTATTTAGGTTATTATTCTGAATATCTCCATAAACTGATTGTGCAACCTATAAAGAATTCATAAATATTGAGATATACTCATATACTGACCCAAAGGCAAAGCTTATTGGTGTTGAAAATTTTCAAATTTAGAATATAATTAAAACTTTTTCTTTAGTACTATACCTTTTTTTTATGGCTGCTAAAATAAAATTAGAAAGAGTAAACAATAGATGCAAATTTTATGTCCATAACTATCTTTATTTTGTAATTGGTTAGACACAGATGTTCATTGGATATTCACAGCTGTTGAAGAATCTGTACTCACTTGATTAGGTTGTAATATTTTGAACTGACAAAATGAAATCATAACTAAGATTAGGTGTTTTTTTATTATAGAAACTATGAAGCAAAGCCTGTGGTCTCAATGGAAGTTCTCAAAGATCTGTATAAGCTTCTTATTAAGGAGGAAATAAAAACTTAGCATATAATAGGACTTCACACAGTGGACACAAATCTTTTAAAATCGTAATCCAAAAAATGTTGAGAGGCATCCAGAGACAATTTTAAGTTAGCTTTTGAAATCTGGAAGATAAAGCTCATCCTAGTATCCCAAGCACCTGCTGACTAAGGTATCTAGACCCCACCAGAACCATAGCTGACTTTCCAGTCTTAACCGTTTATCATGCTATTACTAATCTAACTTTGAAATTGTATTTTTCTTAGTCATTACTTTGTTTTATCAATACCAATAACATTTTTTTTTTTTCATTAAGATTTTGGGAGTTTCGCGTAGTGTTATTTAATTCATATAGTGGATATAATGATTAGTTTAGAGTGTCTCAATTCAACACTTCTTCTTTCTCTTCCTCCTTAGTGCCTTTCAGCATGGAGGTGCCTCAGTCCAGGCAAACCAAGTCTCCCGATCCCGAGCCAGCGCCCTCATGGCATTCCAATTTTTTCCTCTCTTCTCTCCTACTCTGGGACGTTTCCCTGTTGGTCTGGCCTCAAAGTATTTTCTGGTGTTCCGGTCCTCATTCATCCGGCAGAGATGTCCAAACCATCTAAGTTGCCTTTTTTCAAGGTTATTCTTTAGGGAGCCAACTCCCAGCTGTTCTCTAATTCCTTGTAATAATAATAATAATCCTTGTAATTATCATTCCTGACACAATCTCTTCTGATTCGGCTCGCTATTTTACGGAGGTATCTCATTTCCGCTGCAGTAACTCTGCTTAGGTACCTGTCTATTGGTACCCAACTTTCACTTCCATATAGGAGGGTAGGAAGGTAAACAGCTTTGAAGATATGTAGCTTTACATTTTTCTCACCTCCCTTTTCTCTATAGCTGTTGCTGAGCTGGTAGTAAATTGAGTTTGCCTTCTTTATCCTATTGGATATCTCCTGATCTACCTTTCCATTCCTGCTTATCACTGTTCCGAGGTACTCGTCCACCATTTCCCATTATTTCACCTTTGCAGCGCACATCAACGTAATCCTGTTCCCGGCCAATGTGCATTATTTTACTTTTTCTGGCATTAATAGTCATTCCTTTCCTTTCTAGCTCGGCTTCCCATTCAATTATAGCTTGCTGTAGGATCTCCTTAATTTCAGCTATAAGGACAATGTCATCCATGAATACCATCAATTGGGCAAGGATTGCCCTCATGTTCCAATTTCCAATGGTTGTACGGGCTGTCCTACATTTGCACATCTTTAAAATTTTATTCATGTATATAATGAATAGGAGGGGACTCAACTGTCTCCCTGCTTTACACCCTTTTCAATTGCAAATGTATCAGTCTCTTTTTCGTTAATCCTTACTATCCCTTTGGAATCATGATACATCGACTTGATCCTTGATCATTCCTTGCGGGATATTGTTCTCTGAAAGAGATCATTCTACAGTTCTTGTCTAGGGACCGAATCAAAGGCAGCTTTTAGGTCTATAAATGCCAAGAAAATACTCTTTCCCCATTCCCATGACTTATCTATTATTGTTCTGAGAGAGAAGATATGGTCCTGGGTCTGGCGTTGAGGCCTGAAAGCAGCTTGTTCCTCTTCCAAGTCATCCCCCACTAGTTCTCTCAGCTTCTTTTCTAATATGGAAGTATAGAGCTTGTACACAACCTGGGATAGACATATAGGTCTGTAGTTCTCGCATTCGCTAGCATTGCCCTTCTTGTGAATTGGGACAATTATGTTGTATTCCCATTCCTTAGGGATCGTTTTTTCAGTTATTAACTTCTGAAAAAGATACTGCAATGCTTTCAGCAGTTTTACCCCTCCGAATTTGATGAATTCTGGGGCGATGCGGTCTCTTCCCGGTGCTTTTTCAAGCTTAATCTCTCTATAGCTGCTTCCACATCCTCTTCTCATATAACCTCATCATATTCTCTCTGTACCCTCTCTAGGTATTCTCTCTTCAGAATCTCCAGAAAACACCTCTTTGTAGTAGCGCCTCCATCTTTCCAAAATACCTTTGTCCCCAGTAATCAATCTGCCTCTCTTGTCTTTTATGTTTCTTATCGGTTTGCTCTTCTTTTCTTTTATTGCCTTGATCTTTTTCCAAAAAACCTTGACATTTTCGTGATAGTTGCTCTGTAAGCTTTGACCAAAGTCCTCCCAGCTCTTTCTTTTTGCTGTCCTTACTACAAGCTTAGATTCATTTCTCCTTCGAACATAGAGTTCCCAATTGGCCGGAGTCTTGTTTCTAGTGTATTCTTTCCATGCAGTCAATTCAACACAAAAATGTTTATTTATAAAAAAAATACTTTAGAAGTTACAAAGCAAAACTGTTCTGTAATTTTATGGCTTGGAAACTGTTGTTCTTATTAATAGATCAGGCAAACAGTGTGGGCATAATTTAAATATCAAATAAGAGTACTCTTAAACTTAAACTTTTTTCGTAAATTTAATTACAGAGAATTTAAACAACATTGATAAAGAAATATTTTAGGAGATGTTATTTTATGGCCTTGATATTGTAATTAGTTATTTAACTTAATGAACTTAAGCATATTGCTTTTAATTTAAATAAAAGGGTAGGTGTGTAATTGAGCTTTTTTTGCTGCAGAGGGTGTAATGTTCAGTTTAGAGCACTAAACTGAACCCAGTTTTGTTTATTGATAAAGATATATTCTATATATGTGGGGATTACATGAGATGCAAGTTCAAATATTTATCTATGTTATTGATAGGTTAGTTTATGCAGCTCTTATCTAGCTACAAAATTTGATCAGTTGAGTACTTATCAGCTTACAATTTACTGCACTAGGGTTAGCTCCATGAAATAAAACGAAATACATGACAATTACATTTGCTTAAGCTTTAGTCATCTCCATCACAATCTTTACTCTTTACAGGATAATCGTTGGAGATACGGCAAAAAATTAAAGGAACAAAAAAATTAATATTCTCATTCTGTGTCAAAGTGGCACATTCATTGCTAAATAACCAGGTCGAAAAGTATATCTGTCCAGCTGTTAATGGAACTTTAAAGCCTTAGTTTACCCCCTTTGATTGATTGTACGATTTTGTTTAACAATGAACTTAGCCTCTTGTTTTGTAGCTAAATGGTGGATTCCATTTGGAAAAAATGAAAATTTCAGCCTCTAGAGCAATGACACTTACATATATTCTGGATGGAAAAATCACTAAAAATATTAAATTAAGGTTATTATCTTAAAATAACTTTTATAAGGCTACAAATATTGAGCTTTTCAACCCTTCACAAAGGTGAAACAAAAGTAGTTGTTCTCATAGTCAGCATTGTATTCCAACCATTTGCAACTCAAAGAGAATATTTTCAAATTCACACTCTTCCAATAATATTTTCTATATTCAATTATGACTAATAATATTGAAAAGGCATATCAAAATAAATTTTATATATTTAAGTGAATAAATTATTGTAAAATAATTGGCTGTATATTTAATTTAGTTTTGACACATAATTAATTGTATTTCTTTATATATATTCTGTTTAGGACTTGTATATTTTTCAAATTTAGTGAGAATTGGAATAGTTGTTCAGCAATTAATTCCCGAGACTGAGACTGAGAGAAAGGACAATTTTTCTTCTTAACCATTGAAGCTAAATGATTCTGAATAATCTTTAATTAACTATTGGTGATATGAAAAAGAACTAAAATAATTTTATGGCTATGAAGAGTTTTTAATTTCAAATAAATTATAATCAATGTACCAAAGCCTAATATTAATAGCTAACTAAAACTACATAACTAATAATGCTGAATTTTTAGTGAATTAATATATTTGAAAAATAATTATTATTTTCAAAAACTGTAAACATATCAAACATGTTTTTCATTTTTTCACCTCTTTTACTATCTATAAACTAGGCACAATTATTATTTAAAGGGGAAGAAGGAAAAAACATATGAAACTGAGATATTTGCAAGCTACTAGAATATTTATTAATTTACTATAAACCATTCTACACTCTGGATTTTCATACAAACTAATGAAATATCTGAATGAAATAACTATTGTAATATCTGATTATATACATTACTTGGATAATATAATTTCCACTGAACACTTAAAACAAAAGTCTACTGAAAATAGAAACTTATATTACTCATAAGAGAATATATAACTAAATATAACTCTGACACAGAATCCAATGTAGAAGAAAAAAAAAATGTAATTTTATCACTAAATTATCTCCAACTTATCAAATTATTATTCTTGATTAAACTTTTAATGAAAAATTGTCATTTTATACTAAAAATACAAGACAAAATAAAAATTATTTTTGCCTTCCTATTTATCGAGTATTTTGAAAATTTTCATAGTTTTCAAGAATTAAATAAAGAAAAGAAACAAAAATGAATATGTAATTTTAACCTAGAACTGTTAAGGTCTTTTGGAGTGTGTTAAAGCTATGAGTAGTTACCGTAATAAGCTCAGTTAGGTGGCTCAGCAATCGCGGTTAGTAATCAGTAATAAATAAAAAACAATTGTTGCTTGTGCTCACTCACATGTGTTGTTATATAAATAGAGTGTTAGTTGCCTTTGCACTCATTATTTCTTTCATTTATATGAAAGAAATAGTCAGTGATACTGGGCCAGATGGTCTGAGAAAAAAGGATATTCCTTTTAGACAGAGCAACACTGGCTAGGAGAAGCTTTTGAATGATATTGGTCTTGTCCATGTTCTTGGTCCATCCAGAAAAAAATTGATAGGCAGATATGCTAAACATGACAAAATATAAAAAACAACAATTAAATAAATATGTCAAGTATAATCAGTAAACTATTAAGAACGTGAAGGGTAGTTTATCTAGCAATATTAATATAAATTTAAGTAATTAAAATAAATTTAAAATTAATAAGAATATATCTCTTGGATAAATGTGCCATTTATTTCAATATTTTGTTGAATAAAACCCTTTTACTACTTATCAAATATTGAGTCTCAAAAACAGGTCCATTCGCCTTAATTCAAAAAATGTCTACACTTGAAGACAATGGCTATATATTTTATATATAAAGACCAGCACAAAAGAAGTTAACTACATTAAAAACAAAAGAGATCTAGGTAGTTTATCATCAGCCTGATCATTTCAAAGATGTTGCAATAAAGCATTTTATGTTAAATTTGATTTCCAGTGATATGCTCTTAAATTAAGAAGAGCTGCTCAAATGTCTCATTTCTGTCAGGCGAACTTATTTACAGAAAATCCTAATATTTAAAGAAATCGTGAATGTTCAATAATAATAATAAATGCACTCATCTGAAAAAAACCATTCTTTTTATCTCATTTTTCTAATTTAGATTACCTAGTATCATTTAATAATTATTACATTTAAATGCATTCATTCATAATTTATTATTATAAATTATAGGGTGTATCATAAAATACCCTATATTTATTATTCTAATGTAAAATTTCCTTTCAGTGACTGACAGTTTTTGATAACTTCCTTTGTTGTTCAAGTCTCTGGCATATACGTCAAAGCATGACAAATGATAGTTTCATTGTTTATTTTTAATGGACAAATCTTAATTTGGGGAGGTTCTGCCTTAACCTAAAGAACCAAAAGTTCCCTGATTCTTTTTCTGGGATAATTTTGTTTAAATAAAACATCATGGGAGCTAAGACACATTAAATTTATGGTCTGCTAAAGCAAATATTGACTAGAATCTGGTTTATCTGTTGCTAGATATTTCGTTTTTCTCCTTTAACAATGGTAATTATCAAAGGCCTGGTATGTTTTTTCAGCAATATCTATACAATTGCTACTTTTTTACTGTCCTGATAAATATCCATCTGAAGTCCAAATCTCTGACAGTAGTAGTTAAAAATTAGAAATGCCTTACTCCACCTACTTATGAAACACACTTCCTTCTGTAGCCTCATACTTAGATTAAACGTTCAATTTGTCATCTTCATTTTTAAACTACTACTTCATTTTTAAAAATTAAAATATGTGACCTAATTATATCCTTTCCTTTTTTCCAAAATCCCTCAAAAAGTGGATGACTTGCTAATCATTTATTCTCCTGAGGCTATTATATTTTTATTTAATGTAGAAGAGTTACTGAAACAATGTATTGTGCAGAACTTTATGGTCCCATGGGAAGAGAGGTATTCCTTTGTTGATGGGGCTAATTACAGTCATGAAAATACTGAAATTTTCTTGAATTCAGATCCCAAGCGTAATATAATGGTTCTTTCCAAAAATTACTCAAATAATTTGGCTGTATTATGATACTAATGTTAGCTCGTTGTTTTAATAGACCTTTCTTCAACAGAAAGTACCAGATCTGTCACAGGTAAATTCATTATAATTTAACTCTTCAGGCATTAAAATCGGGTCTATTAAGGTAGCCCTCAAAGAACTTTTTTCACTCAACTATAAAAATGAATAATTGTCAGTAAAATTCGTTATCATATTAGAACATGGCAGTTCATAGGATTTTATATATATTTTTTTTTTCGTTTTTTACAAAATGTTTTCATCTTTATTTAATCTAAAAGTTTCCATTTCTATGACTGCTCCATCCTTGATAACATTTATTACTGTACTAAAGTTACTACTCTTCCCAGTTTTCTTTTGCACTCTTCAATTTTATTAGGAGAGTCTACTGACCATAGCCCGACGAGCTATGTTTTTTTCAAATTGCCAGTGTGCAGTCTTCATAAAAACAGAAGGCTTGTTTTTTTTCTCTCATATGTATGAACGAATACATCTTGAGCTGATATTAAAATAACTGAAGAACATCTTGACTGACCTTTATTCATTCACCTATTAAATTGATTTTAATGACTTTCGGTTTAAATTATTCTTTAATTAATTTCAGATTAGAGATTAATAGCATTTGTCATGAATATATCCCATGTTAATATGTTCTGAGAGGGAACAATGAACTTGTAATGGCGAGATTCTAGACCAAAATTTATGAAACACCATCCATTTTCTTTACATTAGTCATGAATTACATTAAATAAGGTTATAACGAAAACAAAATTTCAAGTTTCTTTGGTCCTCTGAACTAATTTTTTATATTTTGGCACCAGTTAATATTAGTTAATTAGATCACTCTATAATTAACTTCACCTAGATAACTGTAAATAAATATGTAATAATGCTCTTGGTGAATACTCTTGTTTAACATTACTCCATGGGAAAACATATGGGTTAATAATAAAACTAAAATAGAAGGCTGGTCATAAATTTAGGATACATCTATTAAAGCTATTTAACTGAAGATCTACCTGTAATAAAAGAAGAAAACAGTACTGAAATAATCACCCAAAAATTTTCAATTTAACTTTTTATATATATNAATTTTTGTATTTTAAAATCAAATAAGAAAACAGTACTGAAATAATCACCCAAATTTTCAATTTAACTGTGTGTATATATATATATATATATATATATACACACAGTTAAATTGAAAATTTGGGTGATTATTTCAGTACTGTTTTCTTATTTGATTTTAAAATACAAAAATTTTAAATCTAACTTCATATCTAACTTTGCATATGTCAATAATGTAACATTAAAACAGTAATGAAAAAAGGGTAATATAAAATATAATAAAGGTTAGTTGTGAGTGGAAATTTATAAATGGATATTTGAATATCAAACATTATACATTAAGGAAATAAATGAATGGAGAAATTTATGTGTAGTTGCAATCTGAAAATGCCTAACTGACTAGGAGGGCAAGGGCTAGTAACTCCCACGTAATCTCAGAGTGTCATAAGAAGGCAAAAGTCTACTTTTATAAACTTTAATACATGCTTTAACATCTGCCTCCAAAACATGGACCCAATGAAACCCATGGTTTAGTATTTATAAAAATGATCCTCTTTACAAGAGAAAAGCCATAAGCAGGGATCTATAAGGCTAATTAGGGAACGAGGGAGGCTGGAGAAGAAAGAATAGGGAGCTTTATGACCTGCTCAAACATATAGATGTAGCAATTTTTATTAGGCTAGGACATCTCATGGGAGCAGGTAATATTGCTGGAATAAGCCTAGAAAAAGTGATTCACCACCCCAGAAGAGCTGAAAGGCTTAAGTTCGGGTGAAAGCATGAAAAGCACAGCTTGTATGTAATCTGCTTGAGGCACAAAATTGGAAAGCAGCAAAACTTTTATGTTTGGATGGAACTTAAGCTCTTGGTGAAAACTGGACTATATGAAGGGTTTGGCTTGGTATTTCAAGCCAAACGCTCAATAGAGGCCGGGACCCACCAAGAGCTTGAGTTTCATCCAGAAGGTAAGTAGATGATGTAGAAATGCAAAGATAGGAGGGTGAATTAAATGTTGTTAGTTTATATTGAATGTTTTTGGAGTCGAGTATCGGTTTATTTAGAAAATCTAGGTAAAATCATAAGCTAGATGGCTAATAAAGGCATGAAGGGAACTGAGAGCTCAGTAAGTATGACAAGGCATAGAACATTTATAGTTCATTTGTTCAATTTATTTCTGGTCTGAAAGCCACTTGTCTGAAATTTTGATTCATTCTCTTGGTTTGACCCCTATTAAGGGCATATTCTATCCTATATGCAACCCCTGCTCTAATGTACCGTTGGCAGAAAGTTCAGAAAAACCGAGGCCTACTTAGTTGATGTACATTACACAATACTTCCGTCTGGTACAAGGGTGAAAGTCATGTGGTTTTGCAAGTGATGTCAATCTTGAGACCCACAAACTATAGTGCTATATGGGTGAAATAGTGAAATGGGAAAAACATGTATGGATTCCAGCAAAGAGGCAAAGGTGTCAAGCACTTGAGAAATTTATATTGTTCAAACAGTTTCAGAGATCTCACTGTCAGGCTGGTCATAATTAAATAAAAAACAATATTCTGTAATATGATAAACTGCAGTTTGTGGGTGAAATAGAAGCCTAAAGTGTGGTATTTAAAAAAAACAGAATTTCACTTAGTACTCTTGATAAGTTTTTTTTTTTATAGGGTAATATTAAGATTCAGTAAATTTCATCTTAAAAATTGAACTCACAATTTGAGAGATTAGCAAATATTTCCTTTAATTCATGACTATCCAGAAACAGTTCTTGATTTTTTCCTTAAATTTTCAGAGAAAAGAAAAAAATTGTTTCTTAATTTAAGGAGTGAGACATCAAAATGATCTATTAATATTTATAATTGAAAAAAACAACAAGAGTTTGTTTAAATTTTGTAACATGACAATTGCTTTTATACATTTTTCTCCATCCACTGTTTCTAGAGAAAATAATAAAATCATTATTAGGTACTAATTATTATTAAAATTTAAAGAAATTAAATTGCTCCATAAATATAGGTGTTTTAATTAATAAAAAAAAAATGTATTAATGTTTGCATTCCTAGAAAGCAACCGTGTATACATATGTTAGGAAACAATTTTAATTTAAATATTTTTAAAAAAATTATAAAATATTACAAAATAAGTATATAAAAAATATTATTACTGATTGGTAGTGATAATAACCCTTTAGATCTTGTATATATATAAAGGGTTATTGTCACTACCAATGAATATAGAACTATTATACCTTCTATTATCCGTCTTCATTGGTTTACACAAGCCATCTTCTGTTGGCGACTGCTTTTGGACATTGTCCATCTTCAAGGCCGAATACATGTGTTCCTGTATTTGGTTACGAGGATGGACAATTTCTGAAAGCGCTTGTAAACAGAAGATGGTTTGCAGAAACCAATGAAGACGGATAATAGAAGGTATGATAGTTCTTGTAAATATATTTTAAAAAAATATTAAAGGAATGCAGTTTTTAAGAAAACATACATGAATATTTATGAAAAGACTGTAATTGTTAAAATTTAATTACTAACTATTTATTACATACGGTTAAACTTCCTTTGAATTTTAAATAGATTTTTAGACTTAGAAGAGTCTACTATGGTATACTTTAAGGAGTATCACGAATTATATTATAATTAGTTCTAAAATAAGTAACAACAAATCTAAGTCTCTATGAGGATGAAGATGAGATGAATATAGGAAAATTTTTATGAATACCCACAATCTAAAGTAGTCAATTTTTTAAATATCAAGATCACTATAATACATTTTATTTATTTATTTTTTATTATCAATAATGATAAAATTTAAAGGAAGGAATACAACAGGAGGAAAGAGTGATCTATAATGAATAATCATTTTGATTATGAATGAAAACAGATATAGGTAATATAATTTATTTAATATTTGCTCCTTTTAGGGTTTTTGCTTTTATGAATCTTTCAGCTCCAACATTCCAAGGAACTCCCTTGTAGGTGGCAACAAAGTTGTCATCAGTTTTTAAGTCAGGGGCCACAGTTTCAAAAATCTGGAAATGAAAGACATATTATAACAATTTAAGCTAATAATACTTCCATATGATATAAAATCATGTTGAGGGAGTAATTAGTGAACAATTGTCAACTATTTTAAGACCTTTCTACCCATTAATCTATTGTATCTCTATCATGCTGATTGAAGAGCACATATGATAATTTTGCTTCAAGATTCACTCGAACCTGGATTTCCTGCTTTTTAGTATGCTGGGAATTTAATGAGTTATCTAGCTCGTCCCAGTGGTGTAATGGTTAGCATTTGTGCCCGGAAAGCAGGAGATCAAGGTTCGAGTCCTGGCTGGGACAGATAGATTATTTAACAATTTTTAGTGTAAGGGAACAGAATAAAAAATCAAACTGTTCCAGCCAGGACAGATAAATTTTTTATCTTGGTAGTCTAAATGGTAATGCACTAGCCGGGAAATCAGGAGATCAAATAATTTGTGGGATTAAATACCACAAAAAAATAATACTTATAAAAATTAAAATTTAAAAGTAAATAACGAGTCATTTAAACAGCTTGACAATGTCAGCTCCTCTGAGCATAAGACGATATATTCGTCTGCCTCGCAGGTTATACTCTCGACACTAGTGCGAGGAATTTAATAACTTATCAGACTTGTCTCGGTAACATAAATGGTAACGTGTTAGCCTGGAAAGCAGGAGATCCAGGTTCATGTTCTGGCTGGGACAGTTAGATTTTTTATTCTGTTCCCTTTCACTAAAAATTCTTAAAATTTTTGTGGGATTAAATACCACAAAAAAAATTTATAGATTAATTAACATTATTATTATGTATGTATACTTATAAAAATACATACACTCACTCGTGCCACACATGGGCACACACAAATACATTTTTTTTCTCTTGTATGTTGGTTTCTAAGTATTGATACATAGAGTCATACTATAATTGATAGGATTCAGCATACCTTCTTCTTGGGATTCAAAACTGAATCTGGATTTAAAGTGTAGCCAAGACAAGTGATGACATCTCCAGGTGCAGAGTCAGGAGGTGGCCTTAAAACTTCAACAACACCATCTGCACTCGCGCACATCACCATTCCCTCAGATGTAATACCACGCATTTTAGCAGGCTTCAAGTTGCACAATATAATCACTAGAGAATCAAGCATTTCATCCATGGGTACATGTTTTACTAGCCCACTGACCTAAAAATAAATTATTTTAAATTATTATTAATCCCACATTAAATTTTATACGAGAAATGCAAGGGAGTTAGAATAAAAAAATCTTGCTACCTCAGCCAGGTTCGCAGTCCCGGCTGAGGTAGTAAGATTTTTTTATTTCGACTCCCTCGCATTTCTTGTAAAAAATAAATAATGTCTAATCTACTGAATACTAAGTGACCACATTAACTAATTGACTATAGAAGATATTTTATAGACTATATTACAATCATCAAAAGTTTCTGCAAAGAAGAGATTCAAATAGTGTTTCCTGCTCCGATACTGTACATCATCATGTGCATTTATCTCTTTCCATAAATCTCATAACATTTAAGAAGTACTAAGTAATTTTTATCCGAACTATGAAATATGGGCTCATTACAGTTTAAATACTCTGCTTATAAATAGGGTCCCTGATGAGAGGACATGGGAGTGGGCTTTCACTTGAAACTTTAAGCTTGAAGCCGAAATATTTAGAAAATGAAAGATCAAAACAAAACTGGTTAACCAACTGATAGGGCAGGGGACAAATGTAAGAATTCTTTCAGAATGACAGGAAAAAGGCAAATTTATGGAAGATATTCAATATCAGAAGTCAACAGATACTACTTTTATCTAGTACTAATCAAGTGCTTAAAACAAGGGTAAGATGAATCAGGCTATTCGTCTGTTTCCTGAGATTAAAGTTAATTTTACTTATTGGGATAATAGTATAAAACTCTTTTCACATTTTTGTATTTCGCTTCGATTTTTGTAATTGCTAGCTGTTGGAGATTCTCAATCAAATGTGGGAGAAATAAATGAGAACTGGTCACAAACCTCCACAGTTCACTTTTTTGTATTTCCTTATTCTGCTGAACAGCTCTTAAGATTCAATAATTCTATTATTAACCGGTGGGATCAATGATCACAAAAACTGTTTACCTAAATAAAGAAACACAATTTATTAGATTCCACTTTTTCTTGTGTTAGGGGGACGGTGGTCTAGGGATTAAGGGGTTGGACAACTGAGAAAAAGGTCCAAGCTTCAATGAACACTCTGCACAGTTTTTTCTTTCTTCCTGTGCTTCTTTTTGTAATAAACCAGAGGATTCCTGGTGTGCTCCTAGGGAACACCCAGCCCTAATTGGGAACCATTCTTCATTGAATGGGAAAAAATCAGACTGCCAGAACGGTGTACCTTGGGTTAAGAATAAATCCATCCTTAACATGCATTTATGCACCACCAGGACCTATTAAGACCTGTTGAAGAACTGGTTTTCCTCTTTTAATTCACTACATAAGTGTGAATTTAGGTTTAAATTATTTCTTTCTACTTTAAAAAGAAAATATTCAGATGAGTTCATTCAAGAGTAATGAAGATAGTATACTAATTATCATATCTTCAGTTATTTATAACATTAAAAGCTTCCTAATAATTTGGGTCAGTAAAATACTCCACTCAATTTTTGTTCAGGACAGAAAGACATTAAGGGGTTAAAACAAAATCAAGCTTACATCTAGAGCAATAGTCAATAAAATGGTTATAGATTAATTTTTATTATCTTAAAAATTAAAGAAGCTTTGAACTATATGAAGCAACTATAGAGCTTTAAGACCTATAAATCTAAAACAAGCTAAATTATTGAAAAATTAGATAACTTCCGGGACTCACCACAGTGATGGGCTCTGGTTTGCCTATGTTAACTTTTTCCACATAAAGAGAGTCAGCATCTGGATGCTTTTCAATATGTATGATCTTACCAACTTTTAAATCAAGTCGACCAATATCTACTGGTGCTTCTTCACCTGTGATAAAACAGAAACAAATAAATAAAAATATTGCATTATATATATTGTCTTATTATTAATATAAAGTAATATTAATAATAAGACATTCATGAGAGTAAATGTAAGTGTATAGCTTATAAGCTAAAGAGAGCAATAAGCATAAGAGGAATGACAACTGAACCTGGTTGTAAACTGGCCAGGAAGTAAGAGGGGGGAAGTATTCAAACAGTATCATTTGTTAATATCTTCCTTAATAACAGCTCATCATAAAAATCTTATACAGCATATTTATGCATTGTATAGTGATACATACATTGTATACAAAAGAAACTTTATATTATATGTAAACAAACTTTTTTATAACTAAAATGAAAAAATTATGTCAATATGAAAAATATTTACTTTCCCTGAATCCTTTTCTTTACTGCATTCAACTCTAAACACCCTGCTTAAAATTCATTATAGAAATTAGTATGATTATCAACTTTCCTTCCTCGATATCCTTGTTTTATCCGTAACACCAATGACGTTATCTCCACTGATTAGTACACTAAGCACATTAACTCAGGTCGTCTCCTTCACTTCAACTCCTCTCACCCTCATCATCAAAATATAAACATGGCCAAAAATCTTATGTACAGATCACACACTCTCTGACAAGACATTTTTTCACAACAAAAATGTTAAATGTCTGACAGGCATCCTTCTCCCTGTGCACACCATTAAAAAACTTGTTAAGGAATTCTCTATTTCCACTTCCCAAAGTAAGCCCCTCTCTCAAAACAAAGACCCTACTTTCCATTCTCTCCTTTAAATTCCCAAACTCTCTGAAAAAATTAAGAAATCCCTTAGAAAAACTTCCTCAAACCTTAAGCTTGCTTTTACCACTAATAACAAACTTAAACCTATTTACACCCACCTCTAAGACTCCATCCCCCCTACTTACAGAACCAATGTCGTCTAAAAAATTACTTGTTCCAATCCTGATTGCCATGGTTCATACATAGAGCAAACCAAAACCCCTATTTCCCAGGGAATAAACAATCACAAAAATGACATTAACATAAACAAATAAAAACTCCCATCACAAAACATGTCATCCACAATGGACACACATTTGACTTTGAAAACATTACTATTCTTTCCACTGAACTCAATGAATGCAAACACCTATTATCTGAAACCATATACATAAACTTATGGCACAATACAGTTAATGACAGAGCTGACATAGAACAAATTTCTTCAACACATACAAAATTTTTAATACTCTGAAAAACTAACATACAATTTAAAAATGTATATTTTTTATTATCTGCTGACATTTTGGGTTACATTGTAAGCCACCTTCAGGGCTATCATGAAGCTCACCTTCCTCTCTCACAGAGGACATCGTGCCACCTGGGTAAAATGTTTTAGAGACTCCTTGCAGTCATGAACATTTAATCCAGGTGGCATGATGTCCCCTCTTGCCTTCAAGATAGCCCTGAAGGTGGCTTACACTATAAGCTGAAAGTTCTGCAGATAATAAAAAATACACATTTCTTAAATTGTATTTTTTTGGTTCAATCTGACTGAGCCCCCCCCCCCCCAAAAAAAAATAATAACTATAGTAAACAATTATAAAAATTGAAATGGAATTTTATAAAAATAAATGACTGTCAAAATTACTTGTTTTCTTGGATTCCGCATTTTCATTTTTCTTGTCATTCTTTTTCTCAGGTTTTTTCTCTTTTTTCCCTTTCTTAATTGCAGTAGTGGCTTCAGAATCATCTTTTTTTTCTGGAAGATTTTCTTCTTGAAGTTTGACTGATTCCCCTGAGTTTATTTGGGATGTTAATAATGTAGGAGGTTGAACACAGCTTGATATCTAAAATAAATTAAATTCACATTAAATCATTCTATCTTTTGTTGTTTCTTTATGGTAAAAACAGATACTTCTTACTTTTTTTTTTTTGTTTTGTTCAATTCGGACACTTTAAAAAAAAAGATCTTCTGTGGGATGTTGGTTGACCGTTGATGATCAGGAGAAGATAGTAGGGATTCGGTCAAAGGTTTATCATTAGATAAAACAAATTGGTGAACCGAAGTGGTTTTATAAATATTATTTTTTCCTGGTATTTAATCCCACGTAAATTTTTTGTGCAAGGGAACAGAATAAAACATCTAATTGTCCCAGGAATTTAATAACTTATCAGACTTGTCTCGGTAGGGTAAATGGAAAACGGTGCGGCCCAGATAGCAGGAGATCCAGGTTCGGGTCCTGGCTGGGACAGTTAGATTTTTTAACAAATTTTAGGGCATCGGAACAGAATTAAAATAAAAAGGTACCAAATGTATAAATTGGAGTTTAAACAAAAACAGATACAAAGGAGAATTTAACAGAAAATGATGATTAAACTTAACTTTAACTTAGAAGAACATATCAACTAGGAAGAATATAATTTAAATTAGTTTTTACAAAAGTGAAAATATATACAAATGGCAGAGTGCCTTGGGAACAACCCTTCTACAGTGGATGGGCTGTTAAACTTTCTTTAAAAAGTAGGTATAGCTTGGAAAATCTAAATTAAAGAATGAGATATTGTTATTTTAGGAGAACACTTTCATAGTGTTATTTATCAAAAATTTTTTTTTATCCCTGTTTTTATTGTGCTTATGTGGTTGTGTGTGTGTCTGAGAATGTGTGAGTCAGAATATAGTTTAGTTACCATTAAGTTTATTAATGTGTTACCATTAATGTGGTTATTAAGTTTATTAATGTGTTACCATTAATGTGTTTATTACGTTTATTGATGTGTTACCATTAAGTTTAGTTACCACTTTGCTTTTATGTTACACAATCATATTGTAATTGTTATTCTAAGATGATTATAGTTGGGGTTCGGTCGAGGTAGATCCAAAAAACACAAATTAAAAAAATGTATTTTTTTTAATGAAGGATTATCTGCCAACGTTTTGGCTTACATTGTAAGCCATCTTCAGGGCTGTAGAAATACAATGTCATGAGAATACAGTAATATTTGAAATTAGTATAATAGAGAATTATAATATAATGTGATATCAAGAGTATGAAAGTAGAAAGCTGTGTAAGACAATTAAAAGTTTATGAAAACAATATTGAAAAAAAACCAATTTGAAAAAAACACATGCAAAATAACAACTAATTGACAAGAAAAAATTGAAATATCATTAAAGCAGTATTTTGCCACACCTACCTATCATGAAGATGAGAGAGGACGTCCTGTCCCTAAGTTCACATTTCCATGACTGAACATTATGAATTTGTTTTGAGTTATGAAATAGAAAGGGGAGTGGGGGTAGCAGGTACAAGGCAGGCGGAAGGTGTAAATGGAAAGCGGCCTGTTGCAAGAGAGGGCAATAAAAGGACAAAGGAAAAAAAGGGAAGGGTATTATTGGGAATAAGTGACTTTGGAACTGAGAAAAATGTTTTGACAGGTTTATTGAGACGGAGGGTTGTTGGTTTTTAAAATGTTAAAAATGTTAGAATAAGTTGAGGAAATTTGTTCTATGTCTGTTCTGTCGTTAACTGGATAGTGTTGTAAGTTGATGTGAACGGTTTCAGACAAAAGACGTTTGTGTTGGTAGGGTTCAGTGGAAAGAATGGTTAAGCTGTCGAAGTCAAATGTGTGTGCTTCATGAAAAACATGTTTGGTGAGGGCAGTTTTTATTAGTTTATTCTTGATGTCATTTTTATGGTTATTAATTCTGCGGGAAATCGGGTTTTTTGTTTGTCCAATGTAAGAGCCTTGGCAATGTGGTGTGGAACAGGGAATTTTATAGACGACATTAGTTCTGTTAGGAAGGGGGATGGGGTCTTTGAGGATGGTGTAAATAGATTTTAACTTGTTATTGGTGGAAAAAGAAAGCTTGAGGTTAGGAAAAGTTTTTCTGAGGGATTTCTTAATATTTTCAGACAGTTTTGGAATATAAGGAAGAGAACGGAAAACAAGGTCGTTATTTTGGGGGAGGGGGATAGTTGGAGAAGAGGAAATAAAAAATTCTTTAAAAAGTTTTTTAATGGTGTGGGTAGGGAAACCATTGGACAGGAGGATGTCAGTAACACGTTTTATATTTTTTCTGTGGAAAGTCTTGTTAGAGAGTGTTAGTGCTCTGTAGATGAGGTTTTTGGCCACATTAATTTTTTGATGATGAGGGTGAGATGAGTTAAAATGGAGGAGACGACCTGAGTAAGTATGTTTAGTATACCAGTCAGTGGAGATGGAACCATTGGTGTTACGGATGATGAGGGTGTCAAGAAAGGGAAGTTGATAATCAGATTCCTTTTCTATGGTAAATTTCAGTCGAGGGTGGTATGAATTAAATGCAGTAAGGATTTGGGGGATTTTTTCGGGATTGAGGATGAGAAAAAGGTCGTCAACATATTTTTTAAGGAAGAAAATGTCATTGTGTAACGGGGGAAGGATAGAGTCGAGGAGGTCGTTAAGGGTGATGTTAGAAATATCGGGAGCAAGGTTATTTCCCATAGCCAGACCGTTAATCTGGTTGTAGTATTTACCTTGGTATAGGAGGTACCCGGAAGTACAACAAAGGGAAAGGGTCTCTAGGTAAGCCGACTGGGATAGTGTAGTATGGTCACGGATGGTATTCCAATTTTTATCAATTATTTGGAGGGATTTGTCTATAGGAATATTAGTGAAGAGGGATTCACGCCGAATCTCTTCCTTATATTCCAAAACTGTCTGAAAATATTAAGAAATCCCTCAGAAAAACTTTTCCTAACCTCAAGCTTTCTTTTTCTACCAATAACAAGTTAAAATCTATTTACACCATCCTCAAAGACCCCATCCCCCTTCCTAACAGAACTAATGTCGT
>KZ807036.1:613106-639930 GCA_000696205.2 Oncopeltus fasciatus
TATATATATAGTATAGTAGTTTTCGATGTTTAGGTCAAATAAACAAAAGTTGAAGGTCAAAAGTGCAGTTGTCTTGAATTTATGAAAGATTTTAACCTTTTTCAGACCATGCTTCGTTCAATTAGGTACCTTGCAAAGATAGGGACAACCCACATTATATATTATTATATAGGGGATATTGTATAAATTGGTTTGCCCCTGTCCCCTCTAGGAACTTAATTAAACATTAACATGGTAAGAACTTGTTAAAAGGGTTAAATGACAGATTATGAACTTAAGATATTTATAACTTCAATAATATTAAACCAACTTATCTCTCGTTCTTACCTGAATCCGGATGTCCTCCGTGCTGTTAATTAATTAATTAATAAATTAAGAGATCCGAACTATATTTGCTACAGCCATTGCCTAATCTTTCCGAGTCAGTGTGCTGTTGAAAATCACTCCTGGTACTTTCATTTATTTACTTTTAGGAACTGCCTGACTACCAATGATCAGTCCATGTATGAGGTCTAAATCACATTTAGCTAGCATCTTCGAAGTACGAAACAATGGCCACTGTGACTTGCGTGGGTTAAGGGACAGCTGGTTATTCAACGACCACACTCCTAATCTTGGGAGGTCCTAATACACTCTCTGAAACCAACCCGTAATACTATCTGGATATCATCTGTACCATATCATCACGTCGTCCGCAAACAGGTTATTTTTTGCAATACTTTACACTCCTAACTATATCATTGATGAAGACCAATAACAATAGTAGTCCCAGTAAAGAACCCCGAGGCACCCCTGATCAGCACCTCATCCAGGAAGAGGTCTGGCTACCTGCCCTTACTCTCTGTCTCCTGTCAGAGAGAGAGAGAGAGTGAGAGAGAGTGTAGGAGTGAGAGTGAGAGGGGGTGGGGGAGAGAGAGAGAGAGAGTAAATGTTATATGTACACGCAAACGCATATACTTACATATTAATGACGCTATAACCTAGTCTTGATGGATTGCGTCACTATGACGTCGTTAAATCCTGTTTTTGTATTTGATTATATGGATTTTTGCTTTAAATAAATGTGAATATCCATCTTTAAAATATTTGCGAGGTGTAAGGGCAGAGAATTAGGGAGGAAAAAGCTCGAAAAAAAATTGGCCTGGGCGGGCAGTTTATCTCTTACTCTTCATATCGTTGGGCACTATGTCTAATATTCCTACTTGTTTGCTGAAGTGCGGGAAAATGTTGAATTTTATCTGGTTATCCATTAAAGCAAATGATTAACAGAAGATTCTAATATAATGTACTTTGTTTCCGATAAACAATTACCAAAACAAGTACCAAAAGTAATTTAAAGCCAACCAATTTGTTTATTATAAATTTATGTTTGCGAACTATAGTGGTCCTCTAATATTTTAATTTATATTGTTGAACTAGTTTTTTACTTGAAAACTCTCCTTCAATATTTGTGATGGTTGCAAATGAATCAGAACTTTCTTATTCTGTTGACCCAGCAGACACATTCCAAGCGTTGATCGAAGAACTTTATGTTCCAAAAATAAAAAGTGGTTTTGATGAACCTGTGCAAATTTCTGAGTTTGATGAGTATACTAATACAATTAATTTTAAGCTTACAATTGTATTTGATGCCCTTAAAACAGTTACATGTTATAAATCTTCAGACAATAATCGTAAACTTAAAAAGAAAATATTGTCAACTGCTATTATATTTCGAGGGCAACATACATCTATTAAACCCTGGACAACTGAGTTTACTATTGAAAAGTCAGAAATACTAGTCAATAATATTCTAGAAGTTTTTGGGTTTTCTTTAATTAAAGATGCTTTGACAGATGATAATAGTTATATTTTCAAAGATGTTTTACTTAAAATGAGGCCTTGGCTTTTAAAAGAGTCATGGAAAAATTTCCCTGCTGGCATTTCTTGTTATATGTGGGTACTCAAGCAGATAGAGGTAGGCTTTCTACCTTACACTTATATTTTACCCACAGGTCACTTGACTGTATAAATTTTTCTACAAGAAAAGCAATAGATATTAAATTTTGTGTTTTGTGAAAACAACTTTGAATTAAGTGTAAATTGTTCACGTAGGCTTCCACAGTCATCAGATGTATGTAAAAATTTTACATACATAAGTGTAAATTATTTACCTTTATGTATAGAATAATATATAGAGGAGAATTACAACTTTTTCCTAAATCCTGCTTTTGATATCTGATTATTTTATACTGTTTTTTTTCTGGTGGATGTGACATGTATATTCTAGCCGATTATTTTAATTTGAACAGCTTTAAGAGCTTAAATCAAATTTATTTTTTATTTGAATTTTATCATTCTTAATAAGTTATATTTATTTATTTTTATAAAATAAATTTTTTTTTTACATGACACACAATTACACGAGTAATTTAATTAAATAGATTAGAAAATAAATTGTTAATTATTGGTATGCTTCTCAAATTTATTTTGTATATTATCATCAGTGGTGATTAGTTAGTTCGCTTACTAAAATAAGTTTTCCATTGTGTAAAGTGATTGATTAATATGTTTTTATTTAATACCTACTGAACCTGGCAATTATCTCCACATTGATATATCTATTTTTCTGTCTAAATTAAATTACTTCGGTTTATTTAGAATAACTGTTGCAATGTAATTAAATTTATTGTAATAAAGTATTGTTAAAAATGAATAACAAATCAATTCTGGCCAACATTCCAAATTTTTTTTAAGACTGGAAAATTTATGTTAACAGCGGATACTTATTGTAGTGCAGAAAGCTAATAATTTTAAAAGTCAACAGTAATATATCTTTTTTCAAACATAATGTATCTCTCTCTCTCTGTATATATAGTATACTATTGACTCAGAATTTGAAAACCAGAAGACTTTAAAAATCAGCTCTAAATACTAATGGATTCGATACAAATAAAAATTGTAGTTTTCGATGTTTAGGTCAAATAAACAAAAGTCCATGGTCAAAAGTGCTGTTGTCTTGAATTTATTTATTTATGGAAGATTTTAACCATTTTCAGACTATGCTTTCGTTCAATTAGGTACCTTGCAAAGGTAGGGACAACCCACATTATATATTATTATAAAGGGGATATTGTATAAAGTGGTTTGCCCCTGTCCCTGCAAGGAACTTAATTAAACATTAACATGGTTAGAACTTGTTAAAAGGGTTAAATGACAGATTAAGAACTTAAGATATTTATAACTTCAATAATATTAAACAAACTTATCTCTTGCTCTTATCTCTTTGACATACACATTAAAAACTTCTTTTTTTTTTTTCCTTTTTTGTTCTCATAGATTTCATTGTTTCAGAGATAATTTTTAAGATCCTCAAATTCTGACTCAAGAAATATTGCTATCAATAGACCTTTGAGAGGGTGGACTATCCCTCTCCTCATAAAAAGTTTAAATTTTTATTTTATGGTTCTATGGATGGTAACTGTGCTACTCAGAACCTTCACTCCATTGGTCTTATTTTGTCGCTCAGACTATAATCCTAGGTCCCCTGGTCCTTAATCTGAACTATTAGTTATAAACTTTCCCACACCAGTGTGCTGTAGTCATATTTTTGAGGAACTGCTCCTCCTTCTTGATAGAATACTGGTATCATGCTAGTTTATGAATAAATAACTGTCCCCTAGATCGATGAAATCAATCAGCCTATTGAAGAAAACTCATCTAAGTAAACACCTGCAGAAAATCACTGACTCTTCTAGATTTTTGTGGGTTAGAAGCAAGACTGATCAAATTAGGGAATTTTTTGGTCATCTGCCAGAGTATGGCCAAATGCTGTAAAGTGTATCCATTCATACTCCAAATAGTATGAATGTTGTTTTTATTTTAAGTTTAAAATAAGGGGCGCCGGGATAGCTCAGGGGATCCGTACGGGTCTCGCAATCCTGACGCCGCGGGTTCAAATCCCGCCCAGGTCAATCTTTTATTTATAATATAGAAGCTTGTCCTGAGCCATGGGTGTTTAAAAAAGGGTGGCAACCTGTAGATAGCCCCTCCCTCCAATGACCCTAAGTGGTTGCAAGGGAGGCTAACCCAGCAAAAAAAAAAAAAAAAAAAGTTTAAAATAATACCCTTTTATGGTATTTGATCTCATTGAAAACACACCTAGAGCTCTAAATGAATCTTTTTAAATATATTGTTCTCAAATTTTAATTGTTTAATAATATGTGTTATATTCTGAAATTAGAGAATTAAAGATTCAATTCGTATATCTGTAAAGTGCAATCTTTGATCTATTAACAATGTTGCAGTGGAATCATGTAAAAACTTTCATTTCTCCTTAAAACAAGCCAATGGTGATAATCTGAAATGGATCAATGGTTTACTTTCTTTTTTTTGTTATTATTTTTCATGATATTATTTACTGTGTTATTATTTCTCTTTACAGAGTCCACACTTAAGTGACCACTTAAATGTAGTCCTACCTACTGCTTTAATTATTACTGATGATTTTGAATCTGAAAATCGGTTAATTGGTTTAAACTGTTTGGAACACATAATTGAACAAGTGGTAAGTAATTCTACAAAAATAATGCACACACATGTAAATATATGATATATTTACTCAAATAAATTAATTATTTTACTAAAACTGAAAATTTGTAAGATTTAGAGTGTTGAGTTCAACAAACTTATTTTATAATAATAAAAAATAACAAAAAAAATTATAATGTAACTTGAATATGCACTAATAAATATTCTTAAAAAGTATTTTCAACAAAAATATAAACAGTTTATTCTGAAAGACCAACTTAAAAAGTAATAAATAAGAATGGAATAAATAATTTTACATGAATTTAAGTGAACAAAGTTTGAGACATTGTTACCCAAGACCAAGTATGCTGCACTACACATGTGGTATTTATTCAAATTCAAAAATTCTTAAAAGAATTTTCTTAAAAGAATACATCTTCACACAATAATGAGGATGAATATTCAATTTTAAATATCCTTATGAAGTGGCCTCACATCAACATCCCCCATGCTGATTGAGGTGTAGAGAGTCCAGATATGATGAGATCTAGTTGGAGAGAATATATTGTACCCCAGTAAAGTAAGGAAATTTTACTACTGTAATTTAGAACTCACCAATATGTCATTGAGCCGGACACCTTACAGGTGTCTTTGCTTATATTACACTCAAGTACTTGAATAAGGCTCTCTAAGAGGATCATCCTCCGTCATGGACAACCATATTCATGGAAGCATATTCGTGATGACTCTACTTTGAGTTTTTTCTATATTGAAATTATCTGGAGAAATAAAATTCTATTCAACGTTTCTACATTCTATACTCTCTTTTTCTTTTTTTTTAAAAGTATGTTCACTTTAGTTCATTTGTTGGAAAACTTTTATCAAACTCACTCTTTTTTATGAATGAGAAAAAGAAAATTGAGAATTGGAAATATATTAAAGAGTATCAGCAATATGCTTGCAAACTACTGTTAAATGCTTAAGTGTGTAATCAAAGGTGTAAATGGAAGCTTTTCTGGCTAAGTAACAAGAAAGAAAAAATATTATTCAAAAACATGAATAATAAAAAAATTGTGTTTATATGTTTCAGAATGATGTTTTATATTAGTTATAGAATATAATATATTTTATTATTTTCAATAAATGAGTGATTTTCAACAATATTGTGTGTTATAATTTTGCAAAAAAAAAAAAAAAAAAAATTGTATGTCCCTCCGGCTGATAAAAATTGCAAATAGCTCTTATGGTTTAAAAACAAAAGATAAATTATTATCTATGGTGGGATGAAATGACTAGACAAGTTACTAATCCAGTCATATGAAAAGTCTAATATGAGGAATTTTCAACTGGGAACTAATACCCCAATGTAAATGTAAGAAAACAAGTTGCCTACTAGAGAAACAGCAATTTTAAGTATATCAAGTAAAACATTCAAATTTTACATGCAAGCATTCGAATTAATGAGGTTGTATTTAAAACTACACTATGTTTTAATGTACCAAGGAATATAACATTTATGATGAATGTTCATATTTTGGGGGGAATGGATTATTTGTATATTTAGATGAGTAGAGAGACAGTTCTGTGCAATACAAATTCATATTTCATAAAAATGCACCATTTAAAATTAAAGGTTGTCTGACTAAAAACTGTAAAAAGGAAAATATTTCTTTAAAACAAATTTGATATTTATTTATTAGCATATTTAACTTAACAAATTAAGCGCAAAAAAAAAACCTTCTTATGAAAAATTGTCAATATAAAATATAATTGGCAATAAAAACATACCATAATAAATGACTGGAAAAATTCCATATCGTAAGCGAGGTGATTGTCATGTGAGCGTCACATGTTTCTGACACCCAATGACGACCATTAATACGATCTATCATCTTTACATGTCACTCATATTCTGTCGTTTTTTTGTTTGGTTTTTAGATCTAATGGTTTAGTTCATTCATTTTGATTGGTAGTTTTATTTGTTCTTACAGAACTGTAAATGCCGTTTTAGTGCATATTTTAAAAATGTCTCTATATCTTATTCATTTTAATATTGTATGATATTTTTATGAATCATGCCATTACCATTCTCCAGTAGCCACAATTAACAAAAGGCATAATATTAAATATAATCAATAAAAGCGTTGTCCTTATCTTTTAGTTTTAATGAAGCCAGAGCTTATTCGAAAAAAAAGCTACATCTCATTATAAAAAAGGTTAATAGAAAGAAAATCTTTTCTACTATTCATTAAAAGAATTCTGTAATTCAGTCTATGTTTTATTAAATTATATTCATTCACTTTATNCCTTTATATATATATATATATATATATATATATATTAGCTCCTCCCTCTAGGCTTTTGTAATAAAGTAGTCGCTAATTTCAGCTTTCTGAGGAAAATTAAAAATATTTCAATGTAGAGAATAAAAAAAAACCTTTATTTTCAGATAAATGAGTTCGATGATCTGATAGACAGATTCTTACAAAATATGATTTTAGAACAAAAACTTGCTTTAAGGTCAAGCTTCTTGGCAGCTTTACCTGACATTATACATGCAAGAGGACTTGGTATGGTGTTTCATTCAAATAATCTTAATAAAATTTTAGATGAATATATTATTGAGCCAACATCAACATTACAAGCATTAAAAGTAAGTATTTGTTTTCCCTTCTAGACTATTTGCCTTTATTTTTCAAGTATAATTTTTGTATCTTTACCTTTGCATTCTAGCAATTCTAAAATTTATTGTTTTGTAAAGGAAGACACGAAATGTAGAAATTTCTTAAACCATTTTTAAATATTTAATTTTTTACATGTATTAATTGTTTAAAAAACTACATCAGATTTAAGAAGAATGGTTATAAATTAAGGAACTGCATATTAACTGATTCAGATATTGGGCAGTCAAGCTTTAGTATTTGGTTAGGAATGCACCCAACAGTAATGTTGATTAACTGTCACTATCAGATATCACAAGAAGGAATCAAAATTAAGGAATCAAATTATGGAAGTCTAAGATGAAACAATTTGTGGAAAAAATGTTTCATTTCCTCAAAATTATTTTTAAGATATTGACTATTTTGTAAGTATGTGTATAACTGTTTGGCTGTTTCAGGTGATGGTGTGTAACTTTTACACATCCTGTAATGGCTTCTTCAGGGCTGAGTGGAGAATATAAGTGGTTGTCAAATTTAGGACGATTTATACCTGTCTTGGACTGGACCTAGGTCGAAGTCTACCTTCCCATTGGCTGATTCTATCTTTCAGCGGCTGGTCTCCAGTGTTTGAGTGGTTTGGCGCCTCAGTGTTGTTTGGTAGTCCTCTTGTCACCTAATGTTCCAATTCTTGTTCAGTCTGTATTCATCTTCTATATCCATTCTTTGATATTTCTATGGATTCCCTGATGGTTTGCCAGGAATATTGCTGACTTGATCCTTGCCAGGATTGTAGTTTTTATTTTGGCTGGTGTCTGCTAGTTTTTTGCAAAATATACTGTCAATAATAAAATGATAATTTGGCTTATAACAAGCCAATTGGGTGTTTGAGATTAATAATGGGGAATGAACCTTCAGCCAGTTTGTGGCTATCCTCTCTTCACCCCTTTAGGAGGATAGAACAAACATTGAGAACTAAAAGCAAAACAGAATGTGGCCTAAATATAAAAAAAAAATTCCTACTATTAATAAGATTTCTTAGAAAAAAAAGTTTCACTTTTAACTAATTTTTCCGTCTTGAAAAATATTGCTTTATGAATATATATTTCTGGTTCCATTTCACATTTTGTATTATAGCTTCAATATTTGAGACAATGGAGACCATTAACATTAATCAATATTTTTATGTAAGTTGTTTTTTTGCTCTTAATTTCCATGATTTTATTAATTCATCAAATTTAATCTTGTACTAAACATTTGAAAAATATTAATGACTTCTTCGAAAAACTTTTCACATGACTGAAATTGTTGATGGCTTGTAAGTATTGGTTGTTTAAAACCTTTCTAAAACTTTAATTATTATCAGCCAGTAATATTTCTATTTTTTTTTTTCAGGTTTTGGAGTGCTACTTAAATGTTTGCTGGCCTAGAATTCAAACTCACTGCTCTGCATATATTTTAGTAATCTGTAAAGTGTATCTTGGAATTCAAACAAAACGTTTTCCTGAAGAATGTAGGGACTTGCTAGTGTCCATTGTAAGCAAACTTAATAAGTTATGTCCCAAGGAAGTTGAACTATTTTTTGATCAACTGAAGCAAAATAAAACTCTAAAGCATTTAGCTGATGAATTGTGTGAAAACATAACCATTTGTGATTAATTCAGTATTTTTCCTCTATATTTCTCTTGTAATTATACCCAAACTTAATTATTTGTCTGTGATACTTTATTCATAAGTTCATAATATTATTGTCAATTTGATTAAATTACATCATTCAACTTCAAATAATTGAGTATTCTTTTAACCTAATCTTGAATTATTTTGTTAGTTATTTGCTGTGCAGTTTTTTTTGTTTTCTTGTTTTTTTTTGGGGGGGGGGGGCTAGTGATATAAATTTTTGCTAGATCAGTTCAAGGTAGAAGAACTGAAAAAAATACCAATTTGGCATTAAAATATTTCTTAATAAATCTTAGTAGACAGTGGCAGTTTCATCACCCTATTTCAATTAAGCATGTTTATTTTGTATAGTTTTTATTCTTGTCTAAGATAAATGGTGACCCATTGAATTCAGGCTTTGAAGCAATATAGGTAGATTAAACAACATTTTGGTGAAATAAGTTTAAACTACTCCAAAACTTTTCTGCCCGAACCTCTAAGTTAAGAGTAGAGCCTCTAGAGAGTCAAATAGCCCAGCCATTTGATGACCCACAATGCATCGAGAAGCCTCCAGAGAGGAAAACACCTATCAACCTCGCTGTTTCGATGACTCCAGAGGAGATACGCTAGGAGTCCTCCAAGCAGTACCCATGTCTGAGCGATGCAACTACAAAGAGCTGATGAGTCGAGATTTGGGAATCGACCTATGGATCAGTTTTTCAACTCAGATACAGTGCCCATAAGCCCTATGAGTTACTACAGAAATTTGAAGCCGATGTTGCTCGTCTCATCAGAAAAGACCCCCAAAATCGAGGCACTTAAAACGCATAAGATAAAGATTCGCTGTTGGAACTACGGTCAGCTGGAGCATCCTAAGAGTAGAAAGAGCAACAGGAGAATTAAAGTTGGTGGATAAGAAAGGACAACTGTCAACTCATGATGTGAAAGCCTCTAATATGATTGTTACAGTTAAGTCACTAGGAAGCTGGTCGAACAATCTCTACTTAGAAGGAATGATAAATGGGCACTTACTATATTTTTTCTGGATACTGGTGCTACCATGATTCTGGTGTACTTAATATTATACCACCTATATTAAAATTTAAAAAATTGTAATTTTGAACTTCATTATTCCAAAGAGATATAAAGGGTAGTTAAGATTTTTCCTATATATAAGCCGAAAAGAAGCCAACTGTGACTAAAATAGAGTGGCACCCTGCAATAATGGTCCCTTTGCCAGCAGTGCCTTTCAACTGTGAAAGATAGAATCCAGATAAGGCTTGTTTCCACTTCAGCTCACCCTGATTATGCATGAATATCATAGGTTTAATTCCTACAAAAACAGGCTAAAATTAATTGGTTTCGGCCTAATTGAACTACATCAACTTGCTTATTCTGCGAATAAAGTATTGAATACATCACTGAAAGATAAAATGATTAGTACTTGTAGAAAAATGGAGTGTTGGATTTCCTAAATAAAGAAAAATTGTTCTTTAAATTTAGCAATAAAAACATATTCTTATGGAGCACAAATTATAAAATATCAGTTTTGTTTTCATTGCCTAGATGCATAAGAACCCATAAATAAATTTTATTCACTCACAAATTAAAATATATCTACAATGAACCTATAAAGTACCATGCAAGAACACTGTAATCGAAGCTGTTTACAATGCTCCATTGTAGATGTAAATAAGAGAAAATGACTAATTTGAACTTGAAAGATGAAAGGACTATATATATAAATTTTGAACATTCAATATTTTCAGTTTCTTCTATATGCGTGAAGTGAAATTTTTTAAAAAAGTGTCTCCATGATACCAATGTAGACAGTTTAATTTCCTTAAAGTAAAATAAAACTGCTAAAAGGGTAATATATAGCTAGGCTGTTATAACTGTTCTAGTATAAAGAAAAATTAAGCAAGATAATCCTAAAAAAATTAATGGTGGCAATAATAGATTCAATTATAATTAAATAAAACATAATTCAAAGCTGGAGATATTGTGGGAAGAATGCTGCATTAATTTTTAAGGTTTCACAATATGTGAGTTCAGAGTAATTTTAAGCAAGAATTTTAAGTATCTAAATAAAAATATTTGAGTCAGTTGCACAGAAGCTACCTACCTTTACTAAGGGAATTCCTCAGTATTGTGGTTGATAAATATTTGTGTTTGAACTTTCCATCTCATAGAATAAACTTTTTTTTTACAATTAACAAATCTGGGTTCCATTTCATAAATTGAAAATAAACATTACCCCAACTGCTACAAAAAAAACTTGTTTTCTTGTACTTAAAATTTCAGCTAATCACCATTCCTTTTCGCTTGATTTTGTTCAATAGCCATTTTACATCTGAAAGTAATATGCTAAAATTTACTTCTAGATAAAGCCCACACCTAATAGTTTAATTTCATATAGTAACTTCTAAAACATTTATTTATTTATCGATAAACAAACCTGCCTTGAGTTTCTTTACTCTAAACTGGATATTATGCCTGTTTACTTTAAAAAGTTTTTTTTTTTTTACACCCTAGACCCTGTAGCTATTTCTCACTCCTATTGGTCAGATTAGACTCAATAACAAACTTGGCCTTTAACTACTACTTCTCGAATTTTTTATTAATAAAAATTTAGTTATATTGCTTCAGAACTACCTAAAAATACGATTTGTGGAGCTTCTTAAATAATATGTTATTAACTTACTTAAAATAAGATACACCTACAAAAAGTAGGTTAAAATTTAGTAGATTATGTGCTGACAGATGTGCAGGCCTGTTCACCAATACTTTCTGTTGAGAAAACAACTTACATGGGCCCCCACATTTCTAGCTCAGAGAATTTGATTGAAGTAGCTTATTCAGTTATTAACAATGTGCATTTAAAAATAGTAACTGAAATCCAAATCCTTTTAGGTTAGAATACAAATATTAATTTATTAATGCAAGGGAATATCATAAAAAATGTTAAAATCTTATTAATAAAAAAAAAAAAACTTATTACCTCCCGACTGAGGTAATAAGATTTTTTACTCCATTCCCTTGCATTTCTTGTATAAAATTAATGTGGGACTAAATATAACAACTAAAATCATTATTTAAAAATGTATTTATTAAGATTATATGTCATATTTCACTGCATCAGTATACTCAGGGAAAGGATCTAAATAGTCTAATGAGACTCATTACTCATGGAAATGTGAACCTAGGGACAAGACGTCCTCTCTCATCTTCATGATAGCCCTGAAGATGGCTTACAATGTAAGCCGAAACGTTGGCAGATAATCCTTCATTATAAAAATACATTTTTTTATTTGTGTTTTTTTGGATCTACCTCGACCGAACCCCAACTAAAATCATCTTAGAATTACTTAATAATAATCCATGAGGAAAAAAAATGTTTTTTTATTTGACTAGGAACAATACTTCATAAAATTTAAGCAATAAATAGGACTACAATAACTATGTGGTTCAAAAGACCGTAATAGGCTGATCATAAATAAGATTTTAAATAAATGAATTGCTTAATTATTATATGCCATAATAGTTATATTAGTGAGTTTGATGTTATATGCAAATTCTGGCAGGAGTTATAATTATATGATGTTGCTTTACAAGAACAATCCAGAGCAAGGACTCAACATTATTTCAAAGCTAATAGATTTGTATTGATCAATCACACAGAGTGAGACATTTTGGGGTAATGATTAAATTTTTTTTTTAAACAAATGAGATGATTGTTTTTTCAACCAACCCAAATTGCTGATCATATTCACTCTCTTCTAATAACATTAATTTAACAAAATAACTTGAAAGCAATATTTAAATTACTCAATGGAAAAATTCTTCTACATTTAACTAAAATCAGATAGATTCAACAAAATATTCTTGAAGTTACTTTTGAAATGACAAAATATTCTAAGTGGATTAAATATAGCTAATTAAAGTTTGTTTTACAAATAACATTAGTTTTTACCAAAGAATGATAGAGGATTTACTTTTCCTCTCTGAAATAAAGAAAACCAATATATTTCTCTCAAAAAATTTGGTTAAATCTGAGACAATACAGTAACACATACATATAAATATAACTTTCCTATGACACCATAGCTTCTCGAGCATTTTTTCATACCTGAAAAGCCATATTTTTAAGTGTATAAACATTCATTTAAAACTATATACTTGAAATTTAAGTCACTTGAATAAATTAAGGGGGACAACCAGGATAAACAATAATACAAAAATTGTTCAATATTTCAAGTTAGAATAGATCAATAAGACTCATAAGTTAAATTAAAAAAAATATGAGACATACAATAAGAAAACGCCATTCATCAAAAAGCTGGTATTCAAAATGAACTTAAAAATTTGTTTTTAAATTAATAAAGACTAAAAATCTTGAGAACATAAATAAATTCTATGTATTTTTTGCATTTTCACAATTCTTAAGTGACATAAATTTTAATTGAAGGTAGAATTAACTAATTAGCTGAGGCTTAATTTAGTTATGTAAAAGGTTAATGAAAAAACTGACACACACACAAGAACCTTAGTTTTCTTTTAAAGCCGTTTCCATAGGTATGTAATTAACTTTGAAGAAATTTTAGTCAGTTATCTAACAGAATATCAAACATATTATTAAAAACTTAGCATTTTTCTTAATTACAGACACAAAACAATATATTAAAAAAAAAACAATAATAAAAACATTAGCTAATCTGCCACATGTAAATTTTTTTTTTAATTCCAACACAGACATATGGTAAGTGCTGATGAAAAGACAGATTTGAGCCAGATTTCATAGTAGCTATAGTTCTGGGGAAAGCTTTGTTCTTTGAAAGCACTTTCAATGAGAAATCTGGAGAACCAAGAGTCACAATAGTCTGAGTACACACAGGTGAAAATTTAACATAGAAACCACCATTTGGATGCACCTTCTTTTCATAACATGGAACACTAGGATTGCAAGCATTCCATTTAACAAGATTTTCTCCACATATACCGCTAATAAATTGCGAATCAGATGGTGACCAATCGAGAGACACAAGTGGACTGCCTTTGGATCTAAATGACATAATTGCTGTACCTCCCAATACATTATATATTGTAACCACACCATAGCTTTCTCCAACTAGTAATTTGCCCATTTCATCCTTATGCCATTTTACAGCAACAGGTGATGATTCTAGGAAAAATTTACAGATTTCTTTGTAGCTTTCTCTAACAGACCATATTCTGCAAGTTAAATCATCACTTGCAGAAGCCAGGAAATCTCCACTAGGATCATAGCTAATGTCATTTATATAATTCCTGTGGGATATAATTTTATGATAATAAGTGTCTGGCACATCAAAGCTGTAAATGTCTATTTCAAAAGTATTAGTAGAGACTGCAAAGAGAAGAGTTTTTGGAGCTTTCTTAATATTACTTTCTGGGCTCCAGCTAATGGCATGGGTTCTGCTGTCACATGAGTATTTCCTCACAACTTCATATTTCAAGAGTTCAATTTGGTCTTCGTCTTCTTCCTTAAATTTTAAAGACGCCACAACTATTTTTGTAGGAAAAGCTATGCAAATAAGATCATGAGACCAGAGAAAAGGTGAGAATTCAGCATATACTACAATGTCATCAAATTCAAGCACATGAGAAGGCGCTTCAATTGTATTGGAGCCATATAACTTGTCTGATATCAAAGAGGAAGATAGGTTTTTATCGATGGTGCCCATATTGTTAACACATTAACTAAAAATTATATAAATTATAAAAGTTGAACAAACATAAACATAGCCGAAAGAATGAGAGGTTACACCGGGTTCTCTAAGGTATCAGTTAAACCAGCTTCATTTATATCTATGCTTGATTCATTTTGCTATTGAGTTAATATTATGGCTATAATAAAAGTTTAGTACTGAATAAGTTCTAAATCTTTTCTTTCCCCTCTTCGTAATATTCTATTTCTGTTTGTATTATATATGTATATATATATATGTGTGTGTGTNTATATATATATATATATATACGACATGAGAATCCTGAGCTTAAAATAAATTATTATGAACCTCAAGGTAATGGAAATGACTAAGGATATATATATGTATTAAATCTTCAAAATATAAACATTTTGAGCGGGAGGGGGGTAATGTAGGCAGACAAATCTCTCCTTGAACAGCTGATGGGGATGCTGACTTCGATTCAGTATTGGATAGGTTGTCATTCAGTGTATTTGTGACACTCGGTATTACAGTTATGACCCTTCGTGTATTTTAGTATTACAGCCTTAAATTAACTACATTTCCCTATTCACTCGCGTTAGTTCCATTCCAGGAAATTATGTCTGTTTCAAATGTCGGAGAAAAATCTAGGTTGGCGTTATATATAGTATTATTTTATTGCAGTAATAGTTCTATTTAAATAAAGTACTAATTTATATTTTAAATTGTCGTATTTTTTTTTCAGTCCAATCACAGCCCCCAAAGGACCTGACAAATTCTCGTAAGTGTAAAAATAAAAAGTTGATTATGAAGCAAATATAATTTTTAAATTAAAAAAAAAATTAAGCTATCTAATCAATTCCCACTTCTTTATACATTCTAATTATGAAAGCTAACTAATTAATTCACATATATTTATACCTTCTTACATATATTCTTCTGGTGTCTCATTATTAATTCTACTTAAGGAGATCATATAATTAATTTTGCCTGATGTAAATTTTCTTATTTAATTATGTATAAATTGTCAGACGATATATTTTGGTTAACAATAATTTTTTTTTCGCTTTATTTAAAATGTTAAAACACTTGAGTACCATTTTTTTCCTTGAAAATATTGTATATAGTGTATCATCGTGGAAAGGTTTCATTATAAACTTTAAGTAATTGGATGTTCAAAAAGAGAGTTTTTTTTACCATAGATATTATTCTTAGATGATTTTAATTGGGTTTCGGTCATGGAAATGTGAACTTAGGGACAGGACGTCCTCTCTCATCTTCATGATAGCCCTGAAGATGGCTTACAATGTAAGCAGAAACGTTGGCAAATAATCCTTTATTAAAAAATACATTTTTTAAATTTGTGTTTTTTGGATCTACCTTGACCTAAAATCATCTAAGAATTTGAGTGATTGGGTTTTTATTTTGCAAAAATATTATTAAACCAGAGTTAACAATAGTATTGAGCTGTTTATTAAACATGATATAATTAATGGATTACAGCAGATTTTCTTCAAGGAAATTATGCCTTTTTTTATTAGGAAACCAAAATTTTGTTTGGCCAACAGAGACTGAGTATTGGAGGGTGACCAAATTTTAAAATGTAATTTTCTTTGTTACAAAAAAAAGTATGCAGAACATAAGAGGGGTAGAATGTTATTTTCTTAAATATTTTTGTTAGAACATTTATTTAGAAATATATGAAACTTGGAATTTTGGTAACCCCCAACTCTCCCTTCCCTTCAGTCTTTATTCGGAGTTAGTGACTCCACCTTTTACTCTCATTGCCCTTTCATGCTTGTAATATAAAATTCTTATATACTCTATTTTAAGGCCATCTTTAATTAAGCATGGACAATCTTCTTTTTGCAGCTCTAATTTCTCAGGCTCTTAGCAAAAGAAATTAAGCTATTCACATTAGTATCATGACACAACTTATTATAACATTGACTGATTATCCTATAACATTTCTATTCAATAACATTTTTAAAAAAAATATTTAGAATGTAATTTTCAGTGTTGAATTGGACCTCGACTTTTTATAATATATTGACCAAATTCAGTATTTATGCTTCCCATTGAAAGGTCTTCTTTAAATTATTTATTTTTGATTAAAATGTAATGAGATGGAGGGGGACTTAGAGATACAACTAAATTTATTATTGCTGTATCTTTGTTGTTATTCGAGTTACAAAAAAATTTATGGGGTATAATTGGTCTTAAAAGGAATTTTATATTACTATACGTAGGTATGTAGATATTCACAAGTAATAAAACACATACGTATTTTAAGCTAACATTTCAAAATATATAATTTCTTCTTCAAGGCTTGTCTACAACAAAATAAAATTCAAATTTTGAGACACCATAAGAATATGTATCAGCACGAAATATCATAATAAATAATAAAATTGTATTGCAATAAATAAAATTGCAAAAACTTTGAAATAGTAGTTTAAAATAGTAAAAAATGTAAAACATTTTTGTACACTTCATTAAAACATTATAATAAAAAAATAATTAAACAAATTATTAGAAAATGTATATTATGATGTGGAATAATTATTGAATTTGACAGAAGTGCAAATGCAGACCTGTACAATTGAGAGCAATGCTCAGGCTAAGACTAGACAACGGGCCGCTATAAGTACAAAATCCTCTATTCCCACAATTCTTCAAGACTCTTCCAAGACAGTATGTCTGACCCTCTGTAAGAAACCCACACACTCATACACACATGCAAATACACAATAACAGACACATACATTTATACCACACGCCTATAAATAAACTCACACAGAAATCACAATCACGCACGTATATAAACTTCCACACTCATGTATAAATAAGTAAAAAATTATACCTATAGACTATATATATAGGTCNATATAGGTATAATTTTTTACTAATTTAATTATCTAATTAAAAAAAAAATTGAAATCATAATCAGTATTTAAGCTTCTTTTGCAAATTGTTGGACAAGTTCATTAATGGTTGAATTCTGAGTTGTGGGGTTTAGGAAGACCAAAATTTAAACAATAATAATACCGTTTTTGTCTAAAATTTACTTCACATGTGTAAAAAGCACTATTGATGTATAAAATCCTTGTAAATATGAATATTTGAAATTACACTTATTAATATGAATAAGTGTAATTTCAGGGGTTGAGAGGCCCTCACTCTTCATCAGCCAGCCTCAAGAAGCTTCCCTCTTATCATCATTGTCCTATCAGGACTGCAAAATTAATAGCTTATTAACTCGTATTTATTTAATAAGAATAGTTTTACTTGGGAAATCAGCTCTGATACATTACCTGCATGATGGACTTTTTAGGCTGTATCCAAGCTATGCTTCAAGTCCATTCCCCAGGTATTTAATTTAATTTTTGGAATATTATTCTCTTTTTTGTTAAGAATTTAGAACATTTAATTAACGATTTGAAAAGTATAATTGTTTACATTTATTTTTGATTTGATAATTATTTTAACCAAAAAACTGTAGCTATTTTATTTTTCAAAACTGTGGGAATTTGAGATAAAGAAATTATTTCCATTAAAAACAAATTAATATTGGTAAAACTCATATTTAGATGTTGGACATGTAAATATGAGGGTTGTATAGTATTCTGTATTAGATGGCCTTGAAGCTCTATTGATCCATTGAAAACAACTATGCTACAATGTCATCAATAAAGCATAGACATTAATCAAGTAATCATTTGAAATAATAACTGTCTCAAACTGCTATTTGTTGCTTAATTTATTTATAGGAAGAGCAATATTTTTAAATGTAACATTAGAATAATTTTGTCTATAATTATTTTTATTGACACAGCTGACAACAGTTAAACAATAGTTAATTTATAATTATTAGACAATGGGCAAGTTGTAGTATTTTTATAATTAATGAAATCAGATTTTTTTTGTTGCAAACATTATTCAATATATTGTGATACTATAATTAATCCTCAATTTTATTTTTTATATTTGGTATATATTTCCTTATTATGTAAGTTTTTACTTCTACTGAATGAGTTATGATGTGCTCTGAAGTATACTGAAGGGGGGGGGGAAAGAATAACTTTTAATAATTATTAAAATATTCTAATGATAAACTCAAAATGAAAATTATTAACCTAAGCCAATGTGTGGGCGTGCGTGCGTGCGGATATATAGCAAATGTATGTTTAAAGATGAAAATATATCTTACAGAATAAAGGTGTTCATAAGAAATGATTTACTTAGTAAAAGAATAAAAAATTTTATGTAGAATTTCAGATTTGAACTGGACAAACAATGGATGTAACAAAACTAATGCACGAATATATTCAATATTATATATTTCAAGGTTTGGCATTGAGTAAAAGTGAGTAAATATCAAAGAAAACCAAGGAAATTTAATTGAACTTCCTATTCATACACACATCTCCAGCTCAAGGGCTTTGGGTCATGAAGGGAGTAACTGTTATCAAGTATCCATCCTATTCTAAACCCCAGTGCCATAGGACAGGTTTAAATCTCTCCAAAACATGCTCAAGAAATATTATTAGGGATTCAAATTGTGTGGGGTCAAACCCACAGTAGCAAGCAAATGGATCCCTTCGGCTAACCTAATGTCCTTTTCTTATTCCTTAGACTCAACAATTTTTTATTAAAGGCATAAATTTACAATGAAAGGCAATAAAGATAGCAGACCTTTTCATAAACTGCAAGAAAATTGAACTTAATGAACTATACCGATCTAAGGGGGTTTAGTTTAAATAAAAATCATAGAAGTTAAGCTAGTTGAGAGATTCAGTAAAATAGAATGTCAAATACTAGTTTATATCTAATGACTTTAAGAATATTCTGATTTGGCATTACAGGCAACTCATATTTTTGAAATGTTGACATGCAATGTGTATACTTTATGGAAATATGTAATATTAAGGATACTTCCCTATAAATATGGTGCCTTCCATATAATATATGAGTGTGTGTGTGTGCGTTCGTGTGCACGCGCGTGTGTGTGTGTGCATATAAATAAATATATATTTATTTATATAAACCACACTTTATTTTTTTTTATTTTAGAAAACCATTATCACTCATAACTTGAACTTTTCAAAATAAATATAATTAGGGTATTGCTATACCATATTTTATTTAATACAGGTTTAGCAGAAATAATGCTTGTTTTTTATAATAATCTATTAACTGGTACATAATAAAGATGTTAAACATTATTAAAAATAATTATATGAATATAATTTAAATTTGATATAAACACAAAGAAAAAAAAACAAAATTATGGATTTAAAATTTTAAAAGTATTGGACTAATTATTTTATTTTGTTATTATAAGCCAAAATATTGAATAAATGAAAAAAAAAAAAACAGTATAATTTTAACATTATTTTATTAATAAAAAGCTTAATGTAAAAAATAAAAAAAAGTAAAAAATGAGTGACAGTATCTGATAGTATTAGAATGAAATGTTTTGAGGCATCCAAGATAAGAATAAAATTATGTAACAACTGGCAATGTTTCAGTTTTATTCTAAGATATTTAATAAAGCCAAGACCAAAATGACAAAGCAATAAAAAATGAGATGGAATATTTTTTATGCATATGTATATTTAAAGCTGAGTACAATTACTGTAGTTGATGATTTGATCTGATAACTCCTAATGGCAAAAAAAAAAAAAAAAAAAAAATTGAAAATGACATTTTTATTTCTTTCTTTGAGAAAAGTATTCATCAATAGATGATTATTAATCTATTGTATCATACAATCGATTATATATTTTTATTTATTGTTCTTATTTCTTAATAACTTTATGATATATGTATATTTTTATGAATTTATAAAAACTCAAGAGAAATTGAATATTACCAGACTGTAGACTGATTGTATCTGCTTGCTGAAAAATATTATTTGTTGCATACATTTTTTTCATACATTCTTGTGAAAGCTAAGCATATTTTAATGTATAAGATTTTATTTGGAAGCTCATTTTTTACTTATAATGTAAACAGTTCACAGAAATACTGAGACTGGGTTGTTCTTGATAAAATAATAAACTACTGTTGTTTTATTCTAAAAGGTGTACTTCTTATATTCAAATTGTTAGCTATAAAATAAATTTAAAAAAACAGAAATCATAATGTTAAGATAAAGAAATTATTTCCATTAAAAACAAATTAATATTGGTAAAACTCATATTTAGATGTTGGACATGTAAANTATATATATATATAATAATGTTGTGTATATGTATTTATAAAACACACACACATATTGATTTTTATGTTAATCTATATATCTATTCACTATGGTTTTATATTATGCGTGTTTGTGTGCGCATGCGTGCATGTATATATTAATATATATAAAGGAGGAGTTAGCTCTTCCTCCAAGCCAGTTGTAAGCAAAGCTTAGTAGTCATACCTTTTAAGCTCATTGTTCTTTTCAATTTATAAATTAAATTTCTTTATATAGGTCTATTTTTATGACACATGGGAAATTACAGATCCTGTATGACATATTTATTTCTATATTGTCAATATTTCTAGAAACAAGTTTTAACTCCCTTTTTTGGGTTTTTTTTTTTTGTTGTCTTAATACCTTCATACTATCAGAAGGTGTGTGGCAATTAAATTTCCATTATTTTTAGTGTAAGCTCCTTATGAAAAATTACCATGCACTTGACACTCTTAATTTCTCTTGATGGAATATTTTTATTTGCTATTCCTTTATTAACAATTACAATACTGTATGTTTATGTCCTAATATTATCCTAATATTATGAAATTTGTATGTGATTCTATTTCAGATAATTTGGGAAAATAAAGAGGATGAAAAGGATTGGGATGAAATGAATTTCATGAGTTGTAAAGGAAAGCTATTATAATACTTTCTTAGTTGCTTCTTCCTCAACCCTCTTCCATTTTTGAAGCATCTTTACACACTCTATTTAATAGTTACTTTATTTTATTCATTATTAATAAAGTTCATGTTCTTACCTTAAGGAAGGCAGTGTAAATAGTAAAATGTAATCTACTTGCATATGAATGTAGCACCTGCAATTTCAGTAAGAAAGAAAATTTTAATTTTTCAGTAAAAACAGTCATTAAATTTTGATACCTATTAAAAGGTTTACTTTCACTAAAAATTTATCATAAATCTCCATGTTTATTATTGTTTCTTGCTGATATTTAGTGAAATAAATATCTTAGTAAGTTAATATTTTATAATAGTAGCAAACTTTTGATTTTTTTCTTCAAAATTTTGCTTTTATCTCCTTTTTTTATGTATGCACACTTATAATTGTATGACTGTTACAGGCTTCTTCCAAAAATCATTAATGGTGGCATTGCGGGAATTATTGGAGTTTCTGTGGTCTTCCCTCTGGATCTTGTCAAAACAAGATTACAAAATCAACCAAGTGGTGCTGAAAAAATGTATAATTCTATGTAAGTTCAGAATTTGATTAATACAATTACACATTTTCAAAAGATTACTAAAATTGTTTATTTAGTTTATCTGTGTAGCTCTGGTATGATAAAATGCTTGTTTTTGACAGATTAAATTGAGTGTTTTAAACACTACTAATGTTCTATCCACCGCTAATTAGTCCAAGGATGATTAATTACTGGCAATTTGTCACTTACTGTGACAATTGGCTTTTTGAAGATTTTTTTTTTTATCTTTTCCCTAGTATTTTTATAATCTTTTGAATTTATTTAACCCTTCATTATATATAGACAAAAGGGTTTAAATGATTATGAGGATATATTTATTTGGTACTTACAATTGAAGGCAATGCTAAAAAGTATTATAGTTAAAATAGTATTAGTATTTTTCTGTAGTTTAAAAACAATATATAAAATAAAGGGTGCTTTAAAATACTGAAAGCCTTTTAAATACTTACAAAACCAAATCTTGGTATTTTACAAAAAATATCTCATCATATTGTATGGCATACAATGTGGCACATTGATTACTGGTGCTTACTTAAGTGGAAACACTGCTGGAACTGGTTTAGTCAGCAGTCAGTAAGTCAACTTTAGTGAGAAAAAAACTATGGTAATGACTTTTAACGAATGAACTATTAATTGTTTTATGTAAATTTATTGAACTTTTGGCTAGCCCTCTTGCACAACAACCATTGACTTATTTGTATTATATATGCAAAGAATTTAAAGGGAAAAGCATTAATAAACATGCGTAATTCCACAGAATTGGTGTTTGTCACGTAACTGATTTCTGTTAAGGAAATCTTTCACATAACTGATATCTGTTAAGGAAATCAAGCACTTTGCATTGTTACCTTGACTGAGTTTCTGAATTATATATTTCTTTTTAAAGCTTTTACAAGAAAAACAAAATTATGGTCTATTCAGAATCATTTATGTGTGTATGTGAGTAAAAGATAATTTTATTATTTAACATTAATATAAAAGCAATTAATATAGTATTTTAAATTGTTATAATAATTACACTTACAAAAAAAGTTCCATGGAAGCTGCAGAAAATGAGTCTTGTATGCTTGAAAGCTAAGAATCCTTAATTTAGTGCTGAGCTTTTTAGACTATTTTTCAATTACAGGTACTAAACTTAATAGTAGTCCCCCCCCCCCTCCCACTGAATTTACTTACCTATTGTGAAAGGTAGATTGGTCCTTCTTATTTGTTTAGACTACAATGAATGAGAAACCTTAATATATTAAAAAATATTGGAAGAAAAATAAGGATATGAAGAAATTCCATTTTGAGGGAGGCAGATTGTGCTAGATGTTGTGAAATATAGATGGTCCTCCGAATTTTCAGAAGATCCTTGCAAAATATGAGTGTTCATATTGAAACACAATTAAAAATGTAATTGTTTCTGTGAAAGTAACAACTAATTAAAATAATAATAAAAATATTTATTATCCAGTCTATTATATGTAATATTGTGTATGGCAGTAATAATGCCTATACACATTCCCATGCATGGCTCAGAATAAAATAGGGTTGTTTGAAGCAAGATAAAAATTGTCACTAGATTACATAAGACAATGAAATTTTGTATTGACATAGAGACTAAATATTTTTGAAGTCACAAGTAAAGGTTGCTGCAAGTACCTCTCTCTCACTATCTAGTTGAGACCTAGTATGTCTTACCCACTAGTCCGAGGCAAGATAGGTTATTCCAGGTTGTTCAATCATGTCCATTACAGTCTAAAAACTTATTGGTAATCAGTGCTTAGAGTAACAGTATCTCTGTACCTGCTGTGTATAAATCTGGCCAAAGTAACTGAAGACTGATGCATTGACCTGTGAGAGCTTTTACAATTAGTCAGCAGTGACTGCTTACACACTATGGAGTGTTTTAATACAAGAAATCATGGACTTGTTATAGATTCTTGTGTTAATGGGTTTTCTCGATAATAATTTTGGAGTATTTTATTTTTCTGATCCTGGCCAAAACCCTTACTAATTTCTCAAGCATATTACTTTATGGCCAATGAACTTCCAACCATATAAAGGCTAAAACCTTTTAAAAAAAAAAATATTATCTATGAAGCAATTAGTTGGTTATAATTCATTTCTAAATTAAACTCTTAAAATAAATAAATAGCCTATAACTTATGCTTTTATGCTTATTTATTTATAACTTCACTGTAATCCAATTAATATGTTCTCAAATTAAAAATTTATTTTCTGGATTGCTGTTGTTGCTTTATGGTATTTTTCTCATTTGTTCTAGGTTTGACTGTTTTAAGAAAACTTATCGTGCAGAAGGATATTTTGGAATGTACAGAGGTTGGTAATTATTTGGTTAATTAATTGTTAACCTTCTCAATATTGTATGTTAAATTATTCCCTCATCTTTTTTTAGGTTCTGGTGTTAATATACTATTGATCACTCCTGAAAAAGCAATCAAATTAGCAGCAAATGACTTCTTTAGGCATCACCTATCCATTGGACCTGGGTATGTTATTTTTATGTGCTTATTTATTCAATGATGTTTTTATTATATATTTATTTTTGGGGGTTCCAGGATGATAGCATATAAAGGCTATTCTTAGATGATTTTAGTTGGGTTTTGGACAAGGTAGATCCAAAAAACACAAATTAAAAAAATGTATTTTTCACATCCCTAAGTTCACATTCCCAGTCATGGAAATGTGAACTTAGGTACAGGACGTCCTCAATCATCTTCATGATAGCCCTGAAGATGGCTTACAATGTAAGCCGAAACATCGGCAGATTTTCCTTTATTAAAAAATACATTTTTTAAATTTGTGTTTTTTGGATCTACCTTGACCGAACCCCAACTAAAATCATCTAAGAATAATATGTAAAGGCTATTAGTTTCCAGAGAGGTTTATGTTTTCTGAATATAAGTACTTCAACTTTTTCAAAGACCTTTTCTGATGGTGGCCAAAATAACTGATGAGCCTGCTATTTTAACTCAGTGGTTCTGGATATTCTAGATGTTCTATGCATCATATTGTATGCATCTGTATGTTAAGTGGGAAACTACAATTAAAATAATATATACAATAACAGGTTTGAGAGTTTTGTTCCTCAACCAGAAGTCTCCCGTGTGCATAGGTTATCCTATGTGAAACATATGTTTGTATATACTGAAAGAGTAATTAAGAATTATAAATATTATGCAAATCATATCGGTTACCCTATTTCTCCCCTCGTGGACCTGTCATCAAAATTTGCCCCCATCCTTTTTTAGTAACTCAAGTTTTTGCTTCACAACAATCTTGGAAGAGACCTGTCCTGAAAAAAATTGTGGGACATTGGATAAATCATTAGTGCTAAGTAAATGAAGTTCTTTATTTGTGAGGGAAGAGTAACTGTTCTGATGTTATCAGAAAGCAGTCACAATTAGAATTATCTGTATGGGGAGTGGATATGATGAGGTGCATCAAGCTTAGGAGATTACAGTGCACCCAATATATGAATGCCCCTCTGAGCTTTTATACTAGGCTGGCACTTCCCAAATTCATAACACAGTGAGTTACACTAAAACACTTCAACAGGAACTATATACACGGTACCGGGCATGTAAATAAGCTCCGAACAGCCAACGTTTTCAGACCTGATAAACATGCAGATTAAGTCCTCCCTTTTCTTATTAAGTCCATGCATCAACTATCATCAACTCCTTGTTTAATCTGTTATTTTCCTCCTCTTTGGTTATTATGACAGTGTGGTGTGTAATTGTGCCTTAAATGGGTTTGGTGACAGACAAAAGCATCTCTTAAAATGATTCATCTGGCTTGTCTAGGGGTCCAGAGTAAACGGCCAGGACTTATTTATAGTGTTTGTTTCCTTCCTACAATAGAATATGTTTTCTTTGTTCCTTCCTTTTTAATACTGTAGACTATCATATTCCTCCTTACATTTGTGAACTCCTTTCAAAATTCCCACCAAATGTGATCCTGAATCTCTGATTTTTACTCACCCTCTTATAAAATTGCCACTCTCCTAACTTCAAATATTTTTAGTACTCCACTCTTCCTGAAATCAAATACCTCCTTTAAAAATTTAGCAGTGGCTGCGCAACACGACTGCTTTCTTTTTCAGACATGTATTAGGTTGTTTGCTGTATTAACAACTTTGTATAACTGAATTATTGTTCAGACCATTAATCTGTGAAATAAATTTAAGTGGATCAAACTATTGTTTGTTAGTAAATGCGTAGTTGCGTATATGTATTAGTGTAAATGGATCTATTAATTAATATAAACTTTTTATTCATTTTATCAATATTAAAAGAACCATTTACCTTTCCTGCAATAAAATGTTATCATAAAATAATTTATATTAGCTTTGTTCAAATATTATTTTTACTTATTTTTTATATTTTGTTTTTATTGTTATTATTCATTCACCTCATTTCCTTTGTAAAGAGCTGTCTTTCAAAGTTATTGTTATTTTGATTATTTATTAATAGATGTATATTCTTGATAACTAGAAAAAGTCTCTGATGTACATTTTATTATTCAGGGAGTCTCTGATTGTCCCAGAATGAAGTTTATTTTCTTCTCCTTCTTCTAAAATATTAAATTAATACTATACTATTTTTCTCATATACAGGAATAAGTACACACGTGTAAAAAAGAATTTGTTACACACAGACACATATATAATACAAAAAATGATCATGACAATAAATGAAGTAGTGGTTGGAACTCGACCCAAAGAGAGATCAAGAATGAGAAAAATAAAAGAATAAAGATACTAGAGGTCTACTAGATGCTAATCCAGGCAGCTAATGATAAATAAATAAATAAATAAATATA
>KZ807036.1:647599-659508 GCA_000696205.2 Oncopeltus fasciatus
ATATATATATAATTAGTCTTATTATGAAATCGGTCTACTTAAATATTTTTTAATATTCCTTACTTAATAGTCACTGAGAGATTTACTTACACATTTTTCACATGCCTTTTGATTCTCAAAGTAAAGAAAAAAAATATGTTAGTATGAATAAGATAAAGAAAGTTTTTAATAATCTTGTCTTAATTTGTCTTTTAAAAAAAATAATAATAATATAGTAATAGAGGAATATGTTTACTTGAAAATTGTTCTATGAATGTTCTGTGTTTTTGATAGATATAATAGTTTAAAACAAATTTCCCTCAAAATCATGTTAAATATAATCATCAGTCACATTGAATGATTAAAATTTTAATCAAGATCATGTTTATCTATTGGCATAATTTATTAAGAAAAAAAATCAAGAGTCTATTATATGAATTGGATTTATTAACTTGAACTCGATTTTGAGTCATAAATTAAACTTTTGTAAAAGTTACTGTTTTAAACTGGATATTTTTTTCTGTAAAAATTTTTTAACGTTTATATTAATGGTTTAATATTACTTTAAAAGGAAGTTTTATATTCATTTTTTGAGTAAGGGCTTTGTTAAGGTGAATGTGATTTTTTCCCAAAAAGATAACACCAAGCTTCACTTCTTAGATTTCATCTCTGTGTCAGTGTAAGATAAAATATCTTAATGTCCTTCTTGTTCCCACACTGGGAGATTCCTGATCTCTGAAGATGAAATCTTAGGATCTTGAAAGCAATTAACTTTAATAAGTACAAAGCTTTGTATTGCATTCCACGTCTTGCAATCATTAGTATCAAACTAAACTAATGATGTTTCCATGACATGGAAAATCCAAATAGCAAATTTACAAAAGCACTCCTCAAGAGTGAACATTTTTTTTTCTTTTTTAAATGATTTATAAGTAGATTTATTCTTTTATGCCTAATATTTTTTTTTATCTTTCTTCACTGCTGACATTTTATTATTTATATTTCAGTATAGGCTAATGGTTTTTTACTATTTTCCCATAATAAAATTTAAATATTTTAAAAGTTCAGCTTTAGAAAGTTTGAAGGACAATTTTGCAATGTCAATTTTTTTCTTAGTGTAAAATTCATTCACTAGATACACAAAGAATGGAGGTTCAAAACTTATGTATTATTTTTTTAATGACATATTAATGAACAGTTTTTATATGTATTTTTTTAAATGGTATTAAAGAACAATTTTTCATATCTTCCAGTGTGTGGAGCTTGTGTCATTAGTTATTTTCATCTAATTTAGAGCATTAAGGGAATTTCTACATGTTATTCCAGATTTACTTCTGCATGGAATCTCTTTAATAGAATATTTTATAGCACATTATGTGTATTAATTTAATACAAAAAGATTGTTACTGATGAGACTTCACTGCCTTATGAGTTAAATTTATTATAGAATTGTTTAAATATATATATGTGTGTGTGTGTCTATATATACAATACAATTTTGTATACTGGTCATTTAATATAAACTTAAAAAAATTCACTATTTTTAATATTTATGTGTTTCTCTCTTAAAAAGACTAATCAGTCAGTATTATTGTTGTTTATGGTGAAATTGTTTTTAAAAACTTTATCCTACTTTTTTTTTTTTTTTTTATGTACCCTAACATAAACAAATAAAATAGTCAATTGATTTTTCTATTACATTGCCTTAAATGTGTTGTTATAACATATATATCCTTACAGAAGAACGAAGCAATATATGTGTCAATGAATTTATATTTACCTTCTAATTGTCATAATGTGCTTTCTAGTCTTAGATCAAGAATCAAAATTGATGTATTCTTCCTGTATTGGAGTTATTGTTGATAGGTTTAATTTCTGTATTTCTATGGACTGTTATAGAAAATATTTATGTCTGTGAATAGATACAAGGGATGTTGTTGAAATTAGATTTGATCTGTGTCCATGATAATATTGACAATAACTGAAAATTGACTGTTATTATTGTAAATCATATTTTTAATTGTTAAATAATTTAAGTGCTAAAGCGTAATAAGGTCTGATCTACTACATGGTGAAAAATAAATACTCTAAATTAATTATTATTTGTTTTATTTAATTTTTTCTTTGAAAGGTATTATTTTATGACCTGTTATTTTGCCTAATTTCTGTCCTTTAATTTTAAAAATTGGGTATCTAAGAAGTACTATAAGAATTATAGTTAAATTAATTGCCTTGGTTAAATAAATAGCTGCTCTCTAATAATAACCTTTTTACTTTATCATAAGTTTAGTTTAAAAAAAAATTGAATTAATCAAATCTTTAAATCAAAAGCAGTAGGACTGGATTTCCATTTTATCTAGAAATAAAAATACCATGGGTATTTCAAATAGAGTGACCTCCTGTCAATAGCACCTCCCTTCATGACACTACGTGGTTGAATTGGAGATTTTTTTTTTTTTTTTTAAATATAGTTNCTAAATATAAAATTATTATTTAAAGTAAAGTTTTTGATATAAAATTATTTTCTAAGTAAAATATTATATAATTACTTGAACAATTATATAAATAAATGGTCCTTTAGGTTCTATTCATTGAACTTATGTGGGCCATAGACATCACCTTAACAGTCAAAATCAATCCAGTCCTCCTTCTATGAGTTATATAAAAACAAACCTGTGATAAGAGAAAATGAAAAATTGGTTATTATAACAACTTTTCATATCTCCTAATTACTGATTTCACTTCCTTTTGAGAATGAAACCTTTGAATTCCGACTATCCCAGGAAACATTTGTCAGTAATCCACACCATCTGAGTTATTACTAAGGATTAGTCACTTCAGAAAAAATTGCCATTACTAAAACTGCCTCAGTAAAATATAAAAAAACAAAAAACAGGGGTAGTTTGACAATCGATGGCACCTATTTATTTTATACTTATTATGTTGTAACTAAAAGATTGACACTGCTTCTACTACTAAATTTTGAAACATAATGGCAAATATGATTTTTTTTATTTAATGTAATATACAAAATCATTATTAGCTATCAAACAGTGAAAAATCATTTATCTGAACAATATTTACTTACTTAATTAACCTATGCTATGACCCAATAGCTCTTGGCCTGCTCAAGAATAGACCGCCAGTCATGTTTATTTTGTGCCTTCCAGTTCTGAACGCCAAGTAGTGCAGTTGCATCGGCAGCTGTGCTGTTTTCCCAGCGAAGTCTGGGGCCGCCAACTCTTTTTTTGCTAGTATCATTTGGCCAGTATCTCCTCAGGCCATTTGACCTGCTCAGTTGAGTTTGGCAAACTTTATAATCTAGAAAGCATTAAGGTCCTTGTATAGTCTCAACTTTCGAGTTTTTCCTTTTTTGCCAAACACCTCCTCCATTCACTGATCAAAATGTTCCCCCAAGGATCTAGGGGAATATTTTGATTCCTTCTTTTGAATCTCAATAATTCCTGCTCCATGGATTTAATTTAAGACTGGTCGAATGAAAGTCTTATAAATTTAAACTTCTGAAGCTTGAGGCAGGAGATGACTTCTAAGCTGCTTTTGGTGGGATAAGTATCAATATTAGTTGCCAAAATGTGCCTATTCACCTTTTTCCTATATTGTTAATAATATTAGCTTGAGATCCCATGTACACAAAGTCTTGTACAGTTCTTGTTTCTACTACCTTTGTTTAAGTGGGAATCATTAATAACTCTATTGAGATTCTCACATATATATTTTGTCTTCCTATAGTTTACCTGAAGTCCCATTCTTTAGGCAGTCCGGTTGAGAGATTGAAATGATTGTTACAGCTTCGTGTCCACCCCACAATGTCAATATCAACAGAAAATCCTAGAACCTGAGTACATCTATTAAAGATAATCTCTGTAGAATGGATTCCAGATTCACTTATAGCTTTCTCCAAGGCAATATTGAAGACGAGGCTCGCTAGTCCATAGTGCATGCCAGTGTTGTATGTAAAGTCTCTGGAGATGTCTCCAAACATATTAACCAAAGACAGATTTCCATCCATTGGTATTTGTGTGAGCTTAGCTTAGAGAGATGCCCATTTCATACATGGCTTTATACATTTCTGAGTAGTTAATGGAGTCATAGGCCTGCTGGAAATCTACACACATTTGGTGTGTGGTAATTTGGAATTCTCGCATATTTTCCAGTAGGAGATGTAGCATAAAAATTAGGTCAATGGTGCTTTTCCCTCTTCCGAAACCACATTGGTACCTTCCAATTTCTCTCTTGGCGTGAGGCACAAGGTGCTGAAAGGGGACCATATAAAATACTTTATGTGTCACCGGCAGAAGCGATATTCACATGTAATTGCTGCAGTTCAGCAAATCACCTTTTTTGGGTATAGGGCAGATTAGGGATTTCTTCCATTCTGAGTGTAGTTGTTCTTTTGTCCAAAATATCATGTAAGTCTTTTAGAAAAAGAACAAACTCCTGACCAACAGGCTTCAAAATCTCAGCTGGGATTCCATCAATACCTGAAGCTTTATTGCTCTTCAGATTTGAAAGGGCTTTATAGATTTCATCTTCATCCGGTGGATCAATATCACCAATGTCATCAATCATCAATCTATGTCTCTTGTTCTTCTCTGATGAACAAGCCCTAAAAGTACTTTTGAGAGCTGCTTCCTTGTCAGAGATAAGAGCCCCATTTTAATCCTAGCAAGCATGGGCCAGTGGCCTAAAAGCCTAATGTTTCTCATTTATAAATTTTAAGAATCCTCGGGTATTGTTCTCCTGATGAAATGTCTCAACATCTTCTATGACCTTACTTTTCCACTCATGCTTTTTCCTCCTCTGAGGTGTGTATTCAGTCATCCAAGTCCTCCTATATTCTTCCACAGAGGCTCTTGTGTGATGACAGTGCACCATTTTCTGATATGCTTCATTCTTCCGCTCATTTGCTTCTTTGCACTCATCATCAAACCAAGGGTTCCTCGGCACATCTACGCAGGCACCAAGAACTTCTTCAGCAGTCTCAGATAGCGCATTCTTACATATTTGCCATTGGTCTTCAACTTGAACTAATATTGAGTATCTTCTGGTTAGCCTTTTGAGAGAAATGGTTGCTTATTTTAATGTGAATACATTGAACTTCACAACTTTAGCTCCCTGAGATTTTTGGGTGAAGGATATTCTTGCAAACACTAGGTAGTGGTCAGAGTCCACATTGGCACTTTTGTAGGACCTCACACCGAGGAGAGATGACCTATGTCTAGCACTTATAAAAACGTGGTCTAACTCATTAGTTATGACTGAGTCATGTGGGCTAAATTTCTTCCAGTTTCCAAGATCAATATTCTTTCAAGAGAAAGTTGTGCTTCCTATTACGAGACCCTTTAAGCTACCAAAACTAAGCCTTTTTCCGTTGTCATTAGATGACTGGTGAAGACTAAACTTTCTGATGGTTGGGTAGTAACACCTTTCGTTTCTGATTTGAGCATTAAAGTCACCTATGACATGTTTTGTGTCGTATCTTAGCAATTCCTCAAATACTCTCCCCTGTTCTTCATATAAAGCATCCTTATTATTATCATTGGAAACATTAGTTGGTGTGTGTGCACAAATGATACTGTAGTTTTAGAAAGTCCTTACAAATGATACTGTAAATTTTAGAAAGTCCTTACAAATGATACTGTAGTTTCCTTGATCCTTATTGAACAAAGTCTTGGGCTAACCGAGTTGAATCCTATTACTATTCTCGAGAATCTTTTTCCAACAATAAGTCTTGTCCCGAAGACATACAGGTGGCCGTCACAGTAGTAGAGGGTGTATTGCCCTTTCTTAAAACTGCCATGAGTGATGAAACTGGAATAAAGAAAATTCATCTTTTTCTTGAAATACAGGACCTTGACCTGTCAAAGGATTATCCTGCTTTAAGATTTAAAACACATTTTTAGATTAAAAAGTTTAATATATCCTTAGTCAGAAGATTTTACATTGTGTTAAAATTCCTCTTGATGCTCACCAAAAACATTGTTTAAAAATACTCTTACAAAGTAAAAAAAGTGTTAATTTGAGGTTAAATAATCAATTTATTATAAAATCATATGTTTAATTACAAAACGAAACAATTATATATGAAGACTTTCAATCTATTAAAAATTAAAACAATATGGTATATTAAAAAACAACCCTTTTTAATCAGCCTAAAGGCACAGGTACCTTTTCATAATAATAAGCTATTTAAAAGAAACATTTAATGGTAGACCAATATGTTTAGAATAATAAAATTATTATTTTTTGAGTTTAATGTCCCTTTTCACAAAGAGATAACATCAGAACTAAGTTTTACTTCAAGCTACCACTCTCTTAATGTCAGAAAAGGTTGTTATTACTACAAAGATCGATCAACAATAATTTAGGTCACATAGCTAGAAAAAGAACTGACAGTACAATCCTGGAGAGGTAATATTCCATACCAAATAACTAAAGATTAAAAATATGCCTAGCACATAGGAAGGTAATATTAATTTTTATCATCAATTCTCTGGGGAAAAATATTCTCTTTTGCTAACTTTGCAATAAGGGTTTATAATAATGGAATTATTTTTAGAAAATAAATATCTGGGCATTATTATTATTTTGAATAGATTTTGATAGAGAACCTACTAAAGTAAATCTACTAATGAATTTGTTTTTCATTACAATTTTTTTCCTATTCCTAACCACACAAGAGTTGGTGACAGAGAATATCCACAAAAATTTAGAGTACCTTCTGTAGAAAGTATTGATAATTCAATATTTTGAATAACAAAGGATCAAAGACATTTCCTGTTTTCTAAAAATCCTGCATCTTTATTTGCTCAGTTATTGATAGATCTTCCCTAATCTCTGATTAGGTTTATTAGCAAAAATACTAAAATCAAGAGTTTAATTTCTAATTAAAAATAAACATGATCCCTGTCAGTTTCTTAATTTGATAATCACATTAAATTTTCACTTAGGTATTAATTGCTTTTTTATTCTGTTATATATTTGTCATTAAGAAATTTTTTTCAGGAATTGAACTAATGGAATAACACAGATAGTTAAAATGTCAAACTTGTTCTAAAAATAATCAGAAGAAAAATAATACATATGTCTGAAAATAGAAATATCTACTACTTACAAGATATACATTTAGTAGAATGACAAATCTAATAAATGTGTACAACAGTAGCATTGATAAGTTGAAGACTAGGGAGTGCTAGCAGGAGATGTGACGAGCTGACCAGAGAGCCATTCAAGACCTTGGACTAAACCTAAGCCAGTCTGAGCAGAACAAGGTTGAAGGTGCCAGGAGTGGGAGGAGCAGAGCTTCCCCAGACCAAGCTCTGATGTCAGTGTGTCAACTGCACAACTTCTCCCCAAATCCTGCACATTACAATTTTTTACTAAAATTAATTGTAGACTTTAATTATAAAGACCATTATTTATAAATATGAAAATTCCTCAGCAATATAGTTATTATGCTTGTAATAAGAGGGATGCTTGTGAGGATCTTAGTGTGCATAGCGATAAAGACCTCAAATATATAGCTCCAACTACCTTGATTAACTAGTTTGCCAGTAGGAGATTTTAAGAAGTATTCCCTTCTGGTAGGCAAGTATAGATCAGTGAGAACTGATTAATTTCCTCATGAGAGATGAGTACACAAACAAGATGGCCTAGGAACCTGCCTTCCCATTAGAAATTTATGTAAACCCTACTCTAATGTTTGGAGTTTATGAATGCAAAGTAAAGTAGGAAATGAGATTCCCTAATTTTAAGAATTTAAATAAATTATAGTTAAGTATTATTGTCAATAGCCCACAATATAATTGTAAATGGCTCTTTCTAACAACTGACTTTACTTTTTTGTATAAAATATATTTTGAATAATAACAGTGCTACATGCTGTATTAAATTAAGTTTTATTAAAATTATGGCTGTTGTAACTTAGAAAAATTTATAATTTTAATAAAGTTTTGTGGGTAACCGATAGGCAGAGTTGATCTGTTAGGGAATCCTTAGGCAGCTGGAGTATGAGTACATTTTTATCTAATGAGTTTCAGGTAATCCTCCCCCAATTGATCTAATTTTTAAAGGAACATAAGTTGAATGTGCAAATCCTGATTAGTTCAATTTTTTCAATAATACTCTTATTCATTTTCTTTATACTTTTGAGCAATACATAAATTTGCACAATAAAAGATAAAATATTGCAGCTCCTTTTTTTAAATTTCATTTTGGTAGAAGGGTATCATTTATATTATATTATTATAAAATAGATAATAAAATTCTTAAAACCTCTTTAAAAATTATTTGTATTAAATATCAATATATTTTGGACATTGGGAAGGTGGTTTACATCAGTGGGCCAGTAGGTAGAAGCATTTGGGGAAAGACTGCGAGAGGAAACAGAGCACGGCCATGGGAGTCGGTCGTCCTTGAGCCTCACTGTAAAGTGTTTGGCATTATAACCTCTGCTGGAAAGAAACAGGGACCTAATGATTTAAAACATTCTTGGAGCTGGTTTAACGGAATGCATTTGTTATAAGGGCAATACACTGAAGAAAGGACAATTGGAGAAGTGTAAGGAGTAGGGATGGGACACTGAAGTAGATTAAAAAGAACCAGCAGGAGTATTTCGTAATATGTATAAGAAGTGTAAATGAGGAGTACAGTTCCAATGTGAGCTGATCCATCAGGATGATCAGTTTGGTATGTATTGTACCCTGGTACCTTGAACTTTTTATTATTTGTTTGTCATGTTTCGTAAAAAAAAAGTACATCTATATCTGTTTCTTCTAGTCAGTTTCAGTTCATTTGTATGTGTTTAAATGCCGTTATCATTAGGTGGAAAAATAATTCAGAGAGAAGAGATTCCTTTTAAGGTAGGGGAAGAAGTCATATTTGTGACTGCTGTTGTTAGGAGGTTTTTAAGAGGAGTGTGGAAGGCAGAGAATTTGGAGGACTGAAGCATGGCTTGGAGGTAATTAAATGCTGGTGATAGAGATGAAAGTTCGCTCCCTCTTAGAGCGTTACGGAAGAGGTTCCTCTTGTCTAGGGATGCTCATGTGTTGCCAAGGCCACCTGGGAAAAGATAATTCTAGTTCCACTTTTCCATGTGGGGGAGATCTTTGAGCTGAAGGTGCTGCACCTTGTGTAAGGGTAGGCTGCTTTAAGTCTTTGTAAACCTGACAACCTTTATTGGCAGGGTACTTGTAATACAATTAAAGGATGTAACATTACAATGTTACAGGACAGCAGGCAGTCCACTGTGAGATTTGCACCTCCACACTCGACAAACAGAGCTTCATACTCACATGTGTATTTATGTGGCTGTACTCTTGACATTTATGACACTGTACAATGTCCCTGAGAGGATGGGACTTCTATAATCGTATTTTACAATTGCAGAGTTATGTGATATTGTATATCTCTTACATTTCACTTGTGCGCTCGAGATCTACAAAGAAAAGTGGCAGTAGGATCTTTACAGGTGCATCCTGCAAGGTAACTCGTACGGTAACTGATTTTGTGGTCTCTCAAACTAAGTGCTACTGGCAGAGTGATGTATTTTATCCTTGTTAGGAGTCATGGGAGCTCTGTGTTTTCCTTTTCTTCTTCTACTGGCCATAATCTGGTGATAATATGGCATGGAATTATTTTTTTTAAAGTGCAGGGGAACCTCAAACTGGGGACTCGTGAACAGAGCCATGTACTTCTCCCCTGGGCTACCAGGCTAGCAACTTTGTTACTCTTATAATTCTAATAACACATTTTACAGGTGAGGATATATCTCGTATTTATTTGTAATTATATACCATTTATACTCTAGTGATATTAATCCTTTAGCAGAAGTATTGGAAGGAATTACAAGAATGTTTATAATTGATTACACTTTGTAAACAAGCAAGCATTATCTAATTTAGTAGAATTTTAATTTTAAGAAGAATGAACTATAATTATGGGGAAGAATACAAATTTACACTGCTATATTCTAAATACTTTTCATTAGAGAAAATTCAGAATTTTGAAATTATATACCTATTTAATAATATTTTTAACTCTTAAATTACAATAATTATACCTGTTTATTTGCTAGTATTAATAGAGCTGCATCTTTCAAATCTCTTTCAGCAACTAATTTTGCAAGTTCAACACCAGCTTCAGGCAGTCTTGCTCGATCACTTGAGTCAACAACAAAAACAACAGCCTATAAAAGTTACAAGGAATTAAAACAAAAAGAATAGCTCTCCTACGAACTATTAAAAAATAAAACAAACCTGTGTATTTAAAAAGTAGTGCTTCCATAGTGGCCTAAGCTTTGGCTGCCCTCCAATATCCCATATATTAAAATGGAGATTCTTATATTCAATAGTTTCAACATTGAATCTGTGAATGAATAGAATTTTCATTGTGTGCATTATAAATAAAGATACTATTTTTTAATATACAGAGAACTCTAACTAACAATGTAAGTTAAAAACTTTGATGGATGTTTTTAAGTTAATAAAATATCATTTATAATCATTTTATGTTAGAATTAAGGAAACTAACCCTATGGTTGGAGTCACAGACATAAATTCATTTTGTTTTAACTTGAATAAAATACTGGTTTTTCCTGCTCCATCTAATCCAAGAGCTACGACTCTCATCTCTATTTTAGGGCCAATATGTACACGATTGTCCTACAAGAGAAAAATGAATTAATTAATAAAAAATGTAATACTAAATTATAACTGAAAATTAATAAACACCTTTGCCTATAAATTATTTTTTGGGCAATTTTATAATTATAAAGATAATCATGAAACTAAATAAAAAATACTGTGATATATAGCCCAAATGATAGTAAATTATAAGACTTATTGAACAATATATCTATATTTTTTTTGGCTAATTACAATTTTATATTCTCAGAGAAATACATTTTCTTCATCAGAGAGAATTAAAAAGGAACATTTTTAACAAACATTATTTTTTTCAAAACCGTACATAAATACATACACATATGGTGGCGAGTATAGCCTTTGGGTTATGCAAAACCACGAGCTCGTCCGTCTGGATGATCAGTTCAGTATGTATTGTATCCTGGTACTTTGAGCTTTTTATTGTTTGTTAGTCATATTTCAGTTAGTAGAAGTACGTCTATATCTTTGTCTTCAAGAGTCAGTTTCAGTTCATTTATATGTGTCTGAATGTCGTTAGCATTCCGAAAGAGGATGGAAAAGGAACTCGGAGGGAGTGGATTCACTTCATTGTGGAAGAAATCATTTTTGTGAATACAGTTGTCAGGAGGTTTATAAGAGGAGTGATGAGGGTATGAAATTCGGAGAAGAAGGATTGAAGTATGGCTTGGAGGTCATTAAATCCTGGTGGTGGAGGAGGAACATGATAAATGGTAGGTTGCTCCCTTCTGGTAGGCTGGCTTTGTGGAAGAGGTTCCTCTTTACTAGGTTTACAAACAAATCCTATGGTAACAGGTACAAACGTTTAACTTTAATGAAAATAGGTAACTTTTTACTTGATTTATTTTTATTTATTAATCCATAATTTAACACCTTAACAGTAATGGGTCAAGCTAATTAGCTAACTATGATAAGCATAATTCTAGGGCAGATAATAACTAAATTTGAAATTTTATTAAAATTTATAAAGCTATTAAAAAAATTAAAGAGAGTGGATGAATGACAGGCTTTTTTTAATTAAATTTTTAAAATATAATCGTTAACATACACGACTGAAGTTGTGTAATTTAAAATCTAATTCATCATTTCAAACAGTTTATTGATTAAATAAATATATAAAAATAAGAGTCAATTACCTTAGTAAAAGTAATAGGAATATCGGGAGAAAAATGCAAAATGGGAGCAATATGTCGAAACTGTCCACAGTGTTCCTGAATGGCTGCTACAGCTCGCCTCACTTGAGAGCCT
>KZ807036.1:710195-722326 GCA_000696205.2 Oncopeltus fasciatus
ATATAATTTTTTTTTCAAAAAATCTCCATGCTTTAAATTGACCTGTGAGTTTTGTCATAACTTTATATCATCACTATTTTTTTTAATACTCTATAGATGGCACTGTTTGACAAAATGCAATGAAATTTTATAAACTCCATAACACAGGAGTTGCATAAACTAACCAAATTCCTCTGCCTCATAGCTAGTGAATATTTTTATTTGAACTTTTCATATAATTTAATCCCACATACTTATAAAATTAATCTTTCATCTATAGAGATTGACTAGAAATTACACTCACTACATAAAAAAATGATTTTACTTACACTTGATATTTTGGGTTATGCCCTCACTTCTTACTTTGTCCAAGTTTGTTCGATAACAAACTCAGTCTTTCTTTCTGGATTTTAAAGCATATGTCAAAAGTAATTAAAATCTTGCAGGGAACATGTACAAACTATATATGCTATGAGAATGACTACATTCATTTGGCCTGGATGCATTCAAATTGTAAACTGGTAACAAAATTAAAAATAAGCAGAATGATAATATATTTTATTGGACCTACAGATACTTTTCTACTCTAACAACTAAAACTTTTCTTAGACACACTTGACTTTTCAATTAAGGTAATTCCCCACCCCTATTGGTCTTATTTTATTAGACTTATAAATACTAATTAAATTAAAGAATAGTTAAGCTATTTTTTCAGATAATAAAGACAATATTAATTCAAGAATATTCAGCCTTAAAATTGGTTTGATCTGTTTGAGTAATAAAGCCAAAACTATTAAACATAATAAGAATATGCAGGAGCCTTTATATAAGCTTGGTAAAACATGGACGAATAGATGATAATATTGATGATGGTAATACATAGGAGAGTCTTTCAATTTATTTTTCTTCAAATTTAAATCTCTCAAAATGGACACTAATGGCTAATAAGAGAGATAATTTTTATATTATTTAAACATTAGCTTTTGAATGGCAATGCTAGCAAGTTGTGTATTGGTCATGCAAAAGTAGCTCAACCTGCAATAATACATTGGATTAATCTGCCACTAATAACTAAAAATCACAGGTCGGATTAAAATTTCTACTCAAAAGGATAAAATTTTAGCCAGCAGTAGGATAAGGACAAATGTACAAACACAAATAAAAAATTAGTTTGGGAAGTAATACTAATACTTACAAAAGGAACTGCAGGGGAAGCATTGACTCCAAGATGGTTAGGAAGCTTCAAATATTCTTCTTCTTCTTCTTCTTCTTCCGGAGAAGGACTGGATTCTGAAATAATTAAAATACCTTAAATATTTAAAGTGATTATGAATAAATAAAAACGCACTATTGTAATCAACATACCAGAATCTGGGTTTGTAGAACTACTGGTTCCATCAGGGGAAATATTTGATATGCCTAGTGGATCCATTCCAGAATACCTGAACTTGCGACTCTAAAAATGAATTTGAAGACATTAGATTTATAAAGATAGTGAATACTAATAATAATTAATGGTAATACCAATAATGAGGAAATCATTTACAACTTCCAGTATTAATAGCTTCTTTCATCTACTATCTTTTAATTTATAATAAGCAAAGTTGTATTTAATATTGCCTAGCAAAGTTTTTGTCAATTTTATATACTTGGTTAATAATTTTATTAAATTAATTTCTTTATTTAAAAAAAAAACCATTAAAACTTATACTTGTAAACTAGTTTGGTTGTTTCATAATGGTTTAGTGTGTATAGGCTACGTGAGTTGATATGATAATAACACTGGGAACCTAAACAAATTTTAACTGAATTGGAAAAATGTTTATAAATGATGAGTTTTAAGCACTAAAATTTCCCTAATCAAAAACTTTTTAGTATAAAACTTTATCAGTTTAGACAAGATATACTCTCTTCAAGAATGGAAATTGATAGAAAATAGTTTATAAACCTAAAATAACTGGTGCAAATAACTAATAAAACAGACTTTAACAAATTAAAAAAAAAATAGACTTAAATGAATAACAAGTCTCATCAAATGTGCAGTTTTAAGCTCTATTTTTATTGAGCTTTTTTTCATTTTTTTTAACCAACTGATGCCAAAGTGTGATTCTGCATTGAAAATATGTAAATTACATGAGTCAGTCATTGTTATAGAATAAAACCTGTTAGAACAATATTGCAAAGGGTCTAAGCATAAGTCTCATACAAAAATGATGAAATCAGTTGGTATGTCTAGTAAGAATATTAATTTTTTTAGCATACCAATAAAGGCAATAATGATTTCCTTCCTTGGCTTTGCATTAGATAATAGAATGGTTCTTCTACTTTCGATTATACCAGATTTATCTAAGTTACTAAGGTTTTGCCCATCATAAAAATGTTTATATTTATTATGGGTAAAGTAAGAATGAAGAAAGAATGATAGGGAGGATTAATATTTAAATTTATATGTGCGTGTGCATATACATTGATGCATATGATATATATATATATACATTCTTTTACACATTTCAAATTTTTCCCCACAGAACTCAAGTCATTCTTACTTTCTAGAAACAATTGTGACATTCTGAAACCTTTAAAGAAAATTAATAATCCATCTTTCTTGAATAACTTCCACCTTAAATATTTATTTCTTAAACTTCTTGAAAAATTAGTCCTAAAAAAGATGGCAAAGAAAATTATAATTATCTTCAATCCTAAGAAATCTGGTTTTGCCCCTCTCACTTCTTTAAAAATTTACTGAACTAAACAAACTTAAAATATACAAACTAAAAAAAAAGTCATTATTCTCCTAGATTTTTCAAAGGGGTTTGATACTATTGTTCATTCCCTTATTCTTTTCCAATTTAAATCCCTTTCCTCCTCCAACAGTTATTTCCTGATATCATTCATAATTCATGTTAGGCTGCTCCATTACTGAAGACTTACCCTTTTCCAATTATTTTGCCAAAAATTTTCCACAAAAGTTATAATTTTTTTATTATTAATAGTAATTTACTTGATTTTGGCCAAAGTTTAGAACAACAAAATTTAACTTAAGCCTTAGGTCAGAATGGTCATTAAATTTTTTAATACTATAACTTTCTGAAGAAATACTAGACCCATATATTCTTCTATGGGGAAAGAGGGTTGGGTAAATACTAGGTTCATAAGGTTCCTACTACACTGGATTAGTATATCCAAAAACCCAGCAAGCATGATCTTTTTAGCAACCTCCATAGATCCATTAAGAACTGTTCTCCTCATATTTACAATCTTGGGAAACAAATTTACCTTTTCTTCCTCTAACTTTTAAATTAATAGAAAATTTTACTTTAAAAATTCTAGAAGGCCAAAATTAAAAAGGTTACTAGGTTTTGTCAAGCAAGCCTTCTTGATATCAAGGCTCTTGAGTTTGATTTCAACTATTCAACCACATGTATTGGAGGTAAGAGTTATCTACAAGAGCCACCTTATTCTAATGTCATGGCTCTGGAAAAAATGACATTATTTGATTATATAATATTATAGCTTAATATTATATTATATTTATAGCTGTTCAACTTCAAGTTATTTTTTAAATTGATCCTTCATATACATTGTGTGCTATCAATCTCTAAATTATCTTTACTTCAATTAATCAATATTCATCTGTATTAATTCAAACTAAAAATTTGCAAAATGAAAAAAAAAAAATGAGGATAAACAAAATCAAAAGTAATGGAGTTGCACCAAGTGGTGAATTAACATTTGGTTGATGACATGTAAACAATTGCAAATAATGAGCTGATCAACTGGGTATTAATAAAAATCAAACCTATTTGATAATAGTCCTCCCAAATAAAATTAAATTAACCTTACCAGGCCAAAGAAAAGTAGATTAAGTCTTTAAAATGATTTATTTTAATATCAGATTAAGTTTAAAAATCCTAAGTTACCTACAAACAAAAAAATATAAATAATTTCAGATCTCTTCTTAACAGCTAACAAGAAACTTTTTTTTTTAGGCTAAATGTTTTGCAAAAGACAATTTTGTTATAAATTCACACAGTAAAGTGATTTAAAAGTTCTAATGAAAAATGATTCAGGCTCTAAAAAAAATGAGACCATGATTTCAATGAATAATTGAAAAGGAAATATGAGGGTAAATTAAAAGGCTAAAAAATAAAGTTACTCATATTTTTATTATTCTCTTAGAAAATGTTAGTACCCAGATGTAAAATGAAAATTTTATTTTAAAATCAGCTCTTTGATTACTCTAAAGGGTAGAGTAATCAAAGAGCTGAACTTATAATTGCAGAAACAGAATTAGGAGCATAACACCTATTACTAAGAGGATTACTCAAAATCATAAAAAAACAAAAACAAAGGAAGTAGCATGAATACCACAAATGAGTATCACATTTATTGACATGTCACACACCAATTTATTTACAAAACGCAGAAAAAACAAAAACAAAAAAAAACAGGAGGGTTGTATGTTCAAAAGGAGAGTTTGTTGACCGTAGATATTATTCTAAGATGATTTTAGTTGGGGTTCGGTCAAGGTACCTTGACCGAACCCCAACTAAAATCATCTTAGAAAAACAGGAGGGTTTTAATCAAAATGAAACAATGAATAAATACTTGTCCTGAACAAAAATTAGCATAGGAAGATTATTTTTTTTTTGTGCAGTGCAAAAACTTTAAGACATTAGATAAATAATAGTTCATTTGACTGAATTAATATTTCTCTGAATAGTTTATATTGTTGCATTAAACAACAATTTGAGTAACAAATAAATAAACCCTTTATTCATAATTACTCTCAGCATCCTACAATAGGAACCAATTTTACAATACTTTCTAACAAGCTAATAGTACAAATAAATAAGGAAAGCTGTGAAATTTACATTAGATTTTTAGGTTAAATTCCACTTCTCTTATATGTCTTCTTATACAAATGGAATAAAATTTGAATGTAACATACTTACGTATATAAGTTATAAATATGATTTATAAATTAAATAAAACATACAAAACTTAACTCAATATAGTAAGTTAGGATATTATTCTACTGACAACTTTACTTAATATATGGTTATGGTTATTAAATAAAAAAATTAGGAGAGTAATTTACCCGGTGAATTTCATCTGATATTTCTTCTAGGTTTTTAAGTGCTTGAGCATAAGAAGCTTTTGCCCCACTCACTTTTTTCTCTAGTTCCTTCACTTTCATCTTTTGCTCTTCAAGAGTTTTATTGAAGAGTGCCTTCATTTCAAAATATTGCCTGTGAAAATGAAAATTGATAACTAGGTTTACAAGTTAAAGAGAAATTTCAGATTAGGAACATATGAATGTAGAGAACCCTCTTAACTCCCACCCCCCTGGGGACAAAACCAGAATTTCAATCATCTGAAACCTATGACTCATGAGTTCTATTCTAAATTGAGATGATTTTTTTTTTTTCAATAATTGCCAAAAACAAAAATTTCCAAGTAAAAGATTCTTTAGAGGAGCCTTAAGTAAAAAGCATAAAGCAGGGCTCCTAAAGGCCATTTTCAAGAGCTTGAGAGTAGTAAGCTTGCATATATCTTAATCACATTTGATAAAACTTTGACAATCTCTTTCTTTGAGCTACAGATCACCCAGTACCAGAAAAATCAGTAAATACTCTACAAAAAGGTTGGTCTATTTTTTTCTTCTTTTGTTTCTTAATAGAAGTTTTTTATTAGGTATTAGGAAGTAACTAGTTGATAGTCAAAAGCTTTATGTGTCATGACTCAGTTTCAGTAGAGTAGGAGTCTCTCTCTCCACACACCACCCCATTTGTCCTGATAAAGGCCTGATATTTAGGGAATTGAAAAAAGAAAAATGAACTTTTTAGTTTACAAAACAGTTTTATTTCTTTAGCTCACAAGACTAAATCCCTGACTAACCTCTCCTCAAAAAGTACTTTTCAAAATTAATAAATTTTCATAGTTACAGACTTATTAAGCAAATAAATAAGTAAAAAATGTTTAAATTAGAGTAATCACTGAGGAAACTATAGGTATATTAAGCTCATTTTAAGTCTGGACCCGCAATCACAGAGTAGAAGAAATATAAAACTTCAGTGATTTTAAATTTATGTACCTATACTTTTGGCTTTGTCTTACAGATTATCAGAGTTGATATATTTATTGTGGAACTGTCAGCTCAGCTGCAATGCAAAATAACTTATTACAATATGGCTCCTTTCTCACAACAAAGAAATTGTGGAAAACGATAGAATAGGTGTGAAATGTTATTTTCTAACCTTTTTTATGTAAAATTTTTATGTAAAATGCTAATTAAGAAAGATATTTCTTATTAGTAACTAAGAATGTAACTATGATGACACACAGTCATAGTGACTTATGAGTTACTAAGGATGTGTGAGATCTTCTTTCCCGGCCAGTTGAGAGCAGAACTTAGTGATCATAACTTTTATGCTCATTGTTCTCTTTGGCTTGTAAATTATATTTCATAATAGATAGATATATTTCTATCCATTTCCAATGAAACATGGGAAATCTGCTTAGATTAGAAGAAATAGGGGCTACTGGAGCATTATATATAAATAAATCAACACAAGTTTAGTGAATTTTATTGTGGCTATAATATCATATAAACTACTTCATATCATACTCCCCCCCAACCCACTATTATTGATCTAAATCTACTTATTAAGAACTAAGGCTATAGTTTTGTAATTTAATGCCATTGTAATCTTAGCACAAATAATTAAAATGGATTTTTTTTGAAAGAGGAAAAATAATATAAAAGACACTAAAACTAAAAAAAATGGAATAATTAAACAAAAATAAAAGCACTTTAAGAGAAACTAATAACTTACATTTAATAATTCAGATTGTTGTTCCATGCAAATCACTTGATTTGGAAAACTAAAAAATAAGCAAAAAGAAATCAAATGAAAAAGAACAAAAAAAGTCTTTACAGGCTACTAAAGAAAATAAAATAACGGGGAAAAAATAAACACCCAAAACTAGTTCCTCTTTCTTCATAAATAAAGATTTCTGTACCTAGATTTTCCAATTGACCTTTTAAGTTCTTTCTGCAGTTGTTGTACTTTCATTTCAGCAGTATGATAAGCTATTGATGTTTTCTTATGATGTGTTTCACTGAGAGTTCTTTCCAATTCAGATTCATTTACCTATGCAAACATAAATTACTTAAATAATTTAATAATACTTAATATAACATAAGCTAGCTTAAGTAATTATTATTGATAAGTTGACAATTGAAAGGGCTACATAGATCTTTATGCAGTTACTTATTATTAATAATAATGTAGTAAATTTTAAAAGGGAAAGCTCCTGAAAATTTATAATACTCCTAGTATACCAAGTTCAACTTATTAAAGCGAGATTAAGGACTTTTCATTTTGTGTTACAAATAACGAGCCTGAGAAGAATTATTTAAAAGCAGAAATATAGAGCTTTGGCTCCTGGAAAGTTAAGTAGAATTATAGGAAGAAATTCAAGTTATGAAAGTGGAAAGCAAAAGTTCATCTTCACTGATCCTATGAGGGGAGGGGGGAGAGAGAGTGTATATATATCCAAACACCAAAAAATTCTCCACTAATAATCACTAAGCTCAAAACTCTCCATTTGTAACATTTATATTCTATTATAACAATAAAAAAAGGCATACTGGGAAAGATATTTAAGAATGTAATTTTGATTTTTGGGTGGACCCTCACATTTTTTAAATATTTAAAACCAAATATTAAATTTTTCATTGTAAACCCTTGAAAGAAAGAAAAGGAGGAGATAAGAGAGAGACCAAAACTTACAAAGAAATATCTTTGTTATTTGTGTTATAAAAAAGTTGAATGAATTAAAAATAATAGGTGTGAAATTTAATTTTATAACTTAAATATTCTATAAAATTTGTACGAAAAATACATGTCAAAGAAGATATGTTGTTGAAAGAAGCCCACCAATTGCGTTGTATTATATTCTTTGCAAGATAATACCTATATATCCAAGCCAGCTTTAGATATCGAACTAACCCCGACCGGTTTTTTCTATTGAGCTGAGATATTCTGCTATCGACATTTAATTGAATAATTGCATGGCCAGCAATGAAACAAACTTTTACAGAATTTCTTTAGCTTCATCTTATTTATTCCCATTAGTATATCCCCTTTAGCTTTTCCAAATTTGACACGTTTTTCAGTCAAATTTGTCTCCATATCCTAATTTTTGTACAATTATTTCCTCAAACTTACTCTTATCAGATCTAAAGTTTCCAGTCTTGATCATTCCTTCTCAGAGCCATTAGATGTTTGCTATGCCAAGGTATCTACTGAGTTCACAGATGATAACCTTTTTTTTTTTAAAGCAAACTGCTGAAGCTTTGGTGGATTTTTAGGGCATTTTTCATCTTCTTCTGATCGTTTTCTTTTGGTCGTGATATCCGTTTCTTCAAGATCTTTATAATTTAAGTTATTTTGATCGACTATTAAAAATCGGTCCCTGTATTTCATATTTTTCCCCCCAATTTTAAATTTAAATAAAATGGTTTTAATTTATTGAAAGCCTCTCTATCAGCTTTAGACCTGTCATGAAAAATTGAAGCCCATCTCCGTCAGTGTAGACCTTTTACCTAAAATCTGCCGTTTCTTTAGCTGAAATGTTAGCTTTAAAATTATTGGTCGATTTCTCATTCTAAAACAATCATTTACTAAATTATCTTGCAGATCAATATCTGCACATCTTAGCATATCCTTCGTAACATCAAGTGTCCATTCTTCTATCTCTTCCTAAAAATCACCAAATTATTATAATGCTCCTTCTTCATTAGGAATTAAATTTGTTCCTCTTGATTTTTAACTGTTTAAAATCACATTACTGTTTACATCACACTTATTAGTTTCTTTTGTGGGGAGGATTCAACCCCATATGAAAGTTCATATTACATATAAGTTTTTCTTTCTCTTCTAGTATAAAAAAAAAAAAAGCACATCAACTTCTTAGAACTCCTGAGGGGATATACAATGAACTTATGAGGTAGGAGGCTGAGTCAGAGGATAGCTACAATTTCAATGAAGAAAACTCGTCAGAAACCGGGGACGGTTTGATTTCAAATAGTGACGACGAGGATGGTGCATTTCAATGTGCGGCAGGAGCGGACGATTTTGATATAGATGATGGTATTGATGATGACAGGAATTTTTAACTAGGTAAAGACTTAGAAACAATATGGTTAAACAAACCAATCCATTCAAAATTTTCAAGGAAACCAGCATCAAATATTATTATCTCCCTCGTCCACGTGGGGGGAGGTCACTAGTGAGTTAGAAATATTTGTATTATTTATAGATTTAAAAATTAATGAAAAAATTGTTTTATATACAAATCTGGAAATCGAGAAATCTAAGCAAAAGTACATTTCGGTCCAGTGGCTTCTTTCACCAACTGAGGAAGTTGAAATTAAAGGGTTGATTGGTCTTCTCTTCATGGTGGGGTCCTAAAAAATTCTATGCTCTGTTTAGTTGAGATGTTCTCAGTAACCTATGAACCTCCGGTGTTCCGTTGCATAATGTCCAACAAGAGGTTTGAATTTCTTCTAGAAAACCCGTCTAGAAGAAATTCAAGTTCTTCTGGCTTCTCTTGTCGATGATAAATCCAAAAGAGAGGCCAGAAAAAACAACAATAAATTTGCTGCATTCAGAGAAGTGTGGGACATTTTTGAATCGCGTTTATGTGGAATGTTTCTATTGTGATATTCTTTTTGTAATCAAATTCATACTTTTGTTCCTAACTATTGTCTATAAAATAATAAATACTATTTTTTAACAACTCTACAATGTGTTTGTTAGATAATAAAACATTTCCCCATTATTCATTTTTTATTTTACCCTGAAAAGCAGTATTTGGAGGGTGGGGTCTGATTCAACCCCACCTTACCGTTTATGTTAGGGAAATCCACCTTACCATTAGAGGGTTAAGAGGGAGCAATATCCAGAAGTGAAAAGGTTACAAAGAGTGCATTCTGAATCCTTTTCATTTCTGAATCTGAAGGTGTGCAGAAAGTATACAGAGGCAAAAGTAAGCAGAACAGAAGTGTGAGGAGAGAAATCTGGGTATTCTACAGAGATCTCTTGGGGAAAGAGGCTCCAGCAAATATTAAAAAAGGAGGAACTGCTTCAAGGCTCTTCTAAACAAGTTAATTAACAATAATAATAATCCTAACTGTAAATAGTTTTAATTTTCTTCTTATCTAAATTAACATACTACCCTTCTCACCTAATTGCTGTTGATGCAAGCTCATAAGCACTATATTATTTGTTATTATTATATGCAATACGGATTTACTTAAGTCGCTCATTCTTAACCATCATATGTTTGCATAACATATTTTATGATCAATATAATATATTTACTTCTCACTCAACCATTTTGAATTTTTGAAAAAGGTGCTCTCTACATGCAGTCAACTTTTCATAGCATTCACTGTACTGGAAAACTTTAATTTCTTGATAAAAATCTGTCGAGAGTGGGATTCAAACCCATAGCACCCGTCATTCGTGACCCAAATCGATCCCTATGGCTATACTGGCAATGTATCATACAGCTTAAAATATTTTTTTTTTTTTAGAGAATTAAATAAATAGTCTAGCAATAAATCAAAGTCAGGGTATCTCAATAAGCTAGTGAACTATCATTTTCTCCACTGAAGATCTTAACCAGCGGGCATTTATACTAATTGTATTTGAATAAATATACATCATATATAGTTGGGATAAAATATCCTAATTTAATAGCTGTTCATAGCAACTTTGATTATTTTAAGATTAGCATTCTCGAAGCAGTAAAACATCAATCATGCAGGAGCAGTATAATTTAATCAAATTTTGGATGACTGTGCTGTTAAATTAAAATAGACAGAAATAAATGTAAATGACTTCATTAATATAACTCAGACAACAAAAGTTTGTTAGGGTTAACTATAGAACTGCCAGGAAAGGAAGACAGTGGAGAATCATTTTATTTTCATAAAAAGAAATTTTACACTAATGAAAAAGTCAGGTCATGAATGCTAAAATTAAAGTACTCCTAATTACTACTGGTTCAGTCGAATGTAACACAGATGTTAAATGCTTTCAGAAGAGGATATTTTATCCATCCTGCGAAAAATGATTTTTTAAGCATANATATTTATTTTAATAAAATGTTATGGAACAAAAACATTGGAAAGTAACATTTTACATTTATTATTCTCACTAATTTTGGCTTTTGGCTTCCGATCTCAGCATTCTACTGTCCAAAAGGTGTTTAACATTGTTGATTTCATTTCCTCTTCCCTTGAGAAAAAAGAATACCATCCTGGTGCATTTTTAGACGTAACTTAAGCTTATGATCGAGGATGGCATAATGGTTCATTGTGTAAGCCAAAGCTCATATTCCCAAGCACCAAATATTTAACCTTCAAATCTTACCTTTCCAACCGCTTCTTTAGGGTTTGGCAAGGTTCTGATTACTCTAACCACCTTCCTGTGAAAGCCGGGCAGTGTGCTCGGACCCATACTTTTCATCCGGTATACTGTGGACACTCCCAGCCATCCTAATACTCTCCTGGCCCTCTTTGCTAATGACAAAGCGATCCTCTATTTCCATCCTAATTCCAAAACCACTTCCAATATTCAACAAAATCACCTTGATGCTATTCTGCAGTGGTACAGCAAATGGAGAATTAAAATAAACGAGTCAAAATGCACAAGGTAAATTTTTAGCTGAGTACGATGTGGACATACAGTGCAGAACTCTGGGTTGCCACTAAACCTTCCAACATTTAGCGAATACAATCCTTTCCATCCAAAGCCCTAAGAATAATTGGAAACGCTCCATATTATGTATCCAAGTCTACCCTTCATCACGACTTCAATATTCTGTTCACCCAAGACCTTATCTCCACTTGCTTCATACTCTTCTACAGCAAGCTTCCATTTCCCCCTACTCCCTATGCAATATCCCTATCGTCGGTCTTCAATTCTTACAACCCTCCCCAACGACTAAAACAAAGACGGCCTCGTGACCTCTTGGGAGTCAATGAGCACCTTCTCCCTGCAATGTGACATTTAATTGATTTTATTTACTAATTTTTTTTATATTTATATTATATTAAGCCTTATTTTATATAA
>KZ807036.1:723341-734424 GCA_000696205.2 Oncopeltus fasciatus
GTATATATATATATAATATAAATTAGTTTTTTGATAAATGTAATGGCAGATAAATTAAAAGTATGTAAATGTGGACTACTACTGAATCCTTCCTTCCCCTGCTCAATTTTAACCATTAACAAATTTGTCTAATACTTTACAGAATGATGTTCAGATACCAAATTTAGTTTTTCTATTTAATATAAAAATGAGAGGACCTCCTAACCCTATAAGTTATACTCATCAAAATTTTCCTCAATATAAATTTAAAAAATCTTATAGAACATAAAAGTTGAAAAATAAAATTTTTCTCCAATTATGGCCTCTTATATCAACAAAGACAATGTTTTTGAATTTGTTCAGATGATTATAGAACTTGAAAAAATATTATTAGTAAATTTAGATAATTTAATAAATTATCAGCATTTAGATTTTAGGGAAATATAAGGGAATACATTTCACAAGAAAGAATGAATAGAAAAAAAAAAATTTCCTTGAGCAAAAAGAGATTTCTACAATTAATGGAACCCTGTGTTCAGACTCTACAGTGAATTTATATAATCATGCAAGACACTTTTTACTGTTTTGAGGACCCTCTGATCTGACCTAAACATGCGCAAAAGTAGTAGCCATAATAGATTAGACTGCAGAGTAATTAATCAAGCTAATATGCTTGTATCATGGTTAATTTATTATAGCTTGCTTACTTCTAAATAAATAAAATAAAAATGAATGAAAATATGAAAAATGAAGAAATTAATATCCATTCACTTAATAAAAGAGCTATTTTATATAAAATGTATAAATTAGGCAACAAAAAAAAATTTGTTACACATGTAAGCATAATTCCCATGCGATTTAAGATGGATATAAATGAGAGTAAGTGATAATATTTAATTAAAAAGCTACAGAGAATAAGGAATATAAAAGCTACGTCCACTAAAGTTTGTTTTAGATCTGGCTAAAAAGATGGAGTACGGTCAGCACTTACACAACCCCATAAATTTCTTCCTTTCATGTTTTTTCCAAAAATGATATAAGAAATAAATATTAGAAAATTACATTTTACATCTATATCTATTATATTCTATTTTTTTTTCTTAATCTAAATAAGAATGAAAATATTATAAATTTTGTTCTCCCTTTAACTCCTCTGTCCCTCACATAAGATTTTAATTAAAAATGGATAATTTTATTCAAGGACTTACTGGTCTCATGGAGTTCCCACCATTTACTGACTAGGTAATTATTATATTAGTTATTATTTTGTTTACTGAGTTCTGACTTATTATATTTAATGCATATCATATATCTAAACTGCATTTTTCTATTTGTACTGAAACAGCTTACAAAAATAAAATAATATACATTATTCTGGTGAATTTTATTTTTTCTCCAGAACGAAACCTGATCATTCCTAAAAATAATTTTAAAGACATTCAAAGAATAAAGATGATTTCAGTTGGGGTTCGGTCAAGGTAGATCCAAAAAAACACAAATTTAAAATTTGCAGTCATGGAAATGTGAACTTAGGGACAGGACGTCCTCTCTCATCCTTATGATAGCCCTGAAGATGGCTTACAATGTAAGCCGAAACGTTGGCAGATAATCCTTTATTAAAAAATACATTTTTTAAATTTGTGTTTTTTGGATCTACCTTGACCGAACCCCAACTAAAATCATCTTAGAATAATATCTACGGTCAACAAACTCTCCTTTTGATCAAAGAATAAAGTTTCTATATTATTAAATTAGAGGTCCTACTCAACATTCAAAATCACATTCTTGAATATCTTCCTTAATATATGCTTTTTAAAAACAAAAAAGTTATATGATATAAATGCAAATTTTATACATTCAATTTTTTTTCTTATGCTAATTTAATGAAGTTGATATTGGATTTTGTTCCCTTTTTAAACACTCTTTCCGACAACTGATTTCAGCCATTAATGAATTCATCTGAGAAATTCTTCAAAAGTCGCATTATGATCCCAACATGAACAGCTCAATTTACCTATGGGAAATCTGTTAAAAAAAAAAAAAAAAAAAAAAAAATGGTTTACAGGTAAAGCTAAGAAACCACTTATCCTAAAGTTAGTCCAATATCTGAAGGCTCCTCAGAGTTGTCCTAAAGCACTTAAACGGAAACTATTTGCACATTACCAGGCAGGTTAATGAGCTCCAGGCAGCTCTCAGATCTGGAATATATTATACACTATAATTTCTATTTAAATGTTTTAGGACAGCTTTGAGAGGCCTTCAGATATTGGGCACACTGAAGAGATGTTTTAAAAAAAAGAAATACTTATAAACAAGGAATGAAAATATAACACATTTGAAAAAGTTATTGAATACACACCTGTTGCGAAGAAAACATTTAATAATATAGTAATAAGTAATACAGTTTTATTTAAAAAAAAAAAAAAAAAAATATTACCCTCATGGTAGCATGATTGAGCATTTCTTGCCAAGCATGATCAAAGGTCCGCCCTTCAGCTGTTAAGCCTTCCTCTGCTAGATAAACCATTTCTTTAGCTGCTGCATGAGTAGAATTGGCACGTTCAAATCTCAATGCAGCTTTCTGTGTTTCCAGAAGAGCCTGAATTGAAAATGTTTAAGTAGTAGGGAAAATTCTGGTTTTTCATTGTCTAAGTTATGAGAGAATTATACCTCTTTAGATTTAATGCGAGCTTCATAATAAGGTCGAGCTTTTTCAATACAAGAACCTAATTTTTTTGCTGTGGTTTCTAATTGAACAGTTGACTCACACAATTTTTGCCTGAATTCGGTTCGGGCTTCCTAAACATGAAGTCATTATGAGATTAAACGCAAAAAACAAATACCCACTTTAACTTAGAATTCCATGGAAATATACTTAAAATAACTCACATCTAGGTCTACTTCGAGTCTATTTATGTCATCAGTGGCAGCATTCAAGCGCTCTAACTCAACCTAAAATACAAAAAGTTTTTAAAGACTAAAAAAATCTATATTATAAAGGTAAATATAATTAATAGTACCTGAACTCTTGGATCCACTTGTTCATCAAATCTATCATAATCACTTCTCTTTATTTTATCGATAGGCACATTCATTATTAATATTACAAACAAGTAGTGATTCAACACCGAAGCCGGTGGTGAAAATTGTCTAGGAAGAGGTTCATTTTTTAAAAAGAATAAGGAAAAATGCCGGCAAAGAAAATAAGGTGATAGTACGAAACCAAACTGCTGCAAAGTGCAATACGATATAAACAGAGCAAATTGAGTCGGCGCAGAGCTTCAGCGCCTATTTTGAAAAACCGGTTATTTCGAATAAAGAATGTTTGAAGAATATATAATAGAGTAATCTAGCTAAGGTTTAGGAATTAAAGCCACTAAATTAAGAAAAAAATTTAAGAGAATGTAATAAAGAGTTAGCTCTTATCAGTTTCCATTTTATATAGTAGTAATATTCAGAAATATTTTGCAAATATGGTTAATAGTTCAATGGTTGACGAATTAAAGCAATTTCGGATTAAATAACAAATAGGAAAAATTAAATTTAATTCCTACTGAATGTAAACTGTCAAAATATCGAAATGTTATAATCGATATAATGACAACACACACACACACACACACATATATATATATAGTTAGCGCGTTATATTATGTGTATGCGTGTGTTTGTGTATGTGTGTATATATATGAACAGAAGGAAGAAACAGTTGAATGAACACACAAAATGAAAAAATTACAATGAGTGTAAATTTTTGGGNATATATATATATTTAAGGTATCCAACAATACATGCTAACTATGAACTTGACATTCACGAGTTAAACTAAACACCTCTATGGGAGCAAGCCTCACCTCAATTCAGTCGCTGAATACATAATTGGGCGCAACCAATTGAGCCTATAACAAAATGTGGGTCACGGATAATTTAATGTAAGAATTTGGTCCATTGACAGACTGGCATTTCAGGGACGTAACTTACGCGAAATGGTCATTTATGTTTGGGAAATATAACTTTCCAACACATAACAAAAGCTCATGACAGTGGAAGAGTATTCCAATCTTCCATGCTTCTTTGAAGAAAGAAGATTATATACAAGAGAAAATGACTCATTTGAAGGTGAAAACTGAGGCTGTTAAGGCCAATAACGTTAAGTAAGTAAAGCCGATAAAGCTGACTCTTTTCCGATCGGGAGGGAGAGAATTTGAGGCGGCCAAAATTACTAATTTCATTCAAAAATATCTTCCTTAAAATGTGTTTTCTGTAAATAGTTCATAGAATATCAATTTCCCTAGATAGCAAAAGGTATTCTATAGGTATAAAAAATGTCGAAATTTTATAATAAATATAAAGGAAATATATTAAACAGTATAGTAAACTGTTAAACTTCGCTCGGTGATAATGATATTTACTTATTAAAGCAGAGCGCTTTCGAGACTCAATGTCTCATCCTCAAAGCCCAGGAATTTTACTTAAAATACTCCCTTTTGCATTCCATTAATGACTCAATAATGAATATAGCTAATATTGACAATTTTTAGAAAATATGTTTACCGCCATAATTTTACTTAAAATACTTTTATTTATGTTCTTATTATTACACGATTATAATATTATAAATATCATCATCACTGAGCGAAGTTTAACAGTTTTTTTTATTCCTTATAAGTGTATAGTTTCGCCCCAGTTAATTAAAATAATGTCTAAATTTTGATAGCCAGAGAGATCCACAGATGGACATCCAGTGGGTCTCTAGGGATAAGTCTAAATTCAGGTTGAGTAAAATTGAGGCTAGTTAACAAGTTCATTGCCAAGAAAATTCTCAGAAATTTGGCCTAAAATGACAATTTGATTTAATCACGTTATATTATTATGAGCTCTAACTCTAGGGCATAATTATCATGAAAAAACATAATAAAATGTATTTTTAAAAAAAGAGTCCTACGAATTATCTCGTAATTCGCTTCTGTGACAGAAATCTCATCGCGGATGCCAACTGTCACGAGGTATGTGTCGCTCGCAGAAAGGCTTCGACTTATCGCTTCTCTAGTGTTGAATCATAGATGATGAGAGATCCCTCAGTCACATCTCAGAAATTGTCGAGTACATCACATCAACGTCTTTCTTGAGTCCTTTGTTTTGTTAGTATTTTTTTAATAGGGGTAAGAAAAGATCACTGACGCTAAATGAAATTGAATATTACGCAAATCTAAGTTTCTGTTATTTCGTAGGGTTCCATTAACAAATTTTTTGTGTATTTAGGAGTTTTGTTTGATTAAAAGGATTAAAGAAATTATCCATGTAAACCGTGAATCCTGTATCGAGATAGCCCACTAGTAGATGTAAAACGACGCCAGTAGTGTGATATACATTATTGTCAGTTTCTTCAGATTTTCTGTTGCAAATCTTTATTTTCCTAAAGATAAGCTACCAGTTACCAGTTACCAGTTACCAGTTACCAGTCACCAGTTACCAGTTAACAGTTATGGACTCACATAGTTCATACAGTTTGATACCATATTTGTATTTTTATTTTTTACGTATTGGCTGAAAAACAATTTCCCCACCATAGCATCATGGATTCTATGATCAATAGAAATCTTCAATACAAATATTTTTGTCAATTTTGACGCATAATATTATTGAAATGATTTAGTATTGATCTTACTTTACTTGTACCTCCGGAAAACATAGTTATAGCTGTTATCGAACCTACGCTAACACGAGCCTCAAAAATCTACTCTTAATCCACGACTGTACTCCAATATACATTTATCCGAGGTGGACTTGGAGGCAGTCTTAGATCTAGCCCTTAGTGAATTTATATTGATAAGAAAGAAGGAAGACCAGACTGACCTGAAGGGAATCTCAAAAGGCCACAATAGACGGTGCGGGTAATGTAATAGGATGAGTAAGGAGAGACGGTCCACGATTTGATTTGGAAGCGGCCTGGAAGAAGAAGATGAGGAAGGTCCCGAATACAGTGGAAAGATATTAAGGAAGACGAGGTGACTGTCTAGGAATTCTAGGGGAGGGAAAAGATAGAAAAGACTCGATGGAAGCATTGATTTACACAGGAAACCCGATAAGGGATGGTCCTGGATTTAAAATTCAATACATTTTTCTTGAAAGTAAAATACTGGAAGATATTGATGAGTATTCAATTTGATTTCTCTATTTACAACCCCTCCTTTTGATCTGATTTTAACTAAAATTTTAAAACTAAAAAAGAGTATTTCAATTNGCACAAGTTTGTTTGTTTCTTTTTTTAATGTCATTGATATGTAAATAAACTATTACCGGACAGTAAAAAAAGAAAAAAACAGATTTCCCTTCTTGCTTCGTTAAGGTGGACATAAATGAGTAAATAATGAATTATATCTCACAAGCCGTGGATAATTATGAGCGTAAAAAGAAAGACCAATAAACCTAGCTCTTTTCTGCCTGTGAGGAAAGTAATCAGCCATACTTATTTGTAAATTTCTTCCTTAAGGAGGGTTTTCCACAAAAATGTTAAATTAAAAAAAAAAAGTTCAAATGGAGAGTTTTTTTTTGACCGTAGAGATTATTAGTAAATGTTTTTTATTGGGGTCAAGTTCGGTCAAGTTAGATCCAAAAAATACAACTTAAAAAATGTGTATTTTTAATAATTATCTGCCAACGTTTCGGCTTACATTATAAGCCATCTTCAGGACTATCATAAAGCAGTCATGAATCTGGGATCCCGGTAACATTACGTCCCCTCTTACCTTAATGATAGCCCTGAATATGGCTTACAACGTAAACCGAAACGTTGGCAGATAATTAAAAAATAAACTATTTTTTTTAAATTGTATTTTTCGGATCTACCTTGAGCGAAATCCAACAAATAAAACACCTACTTAAGAAAATTAAATTTTCTATTCGTATATAATTCTTTTTTACAAACTTCTCTTAACTAAATAAATAAAAAGAAAGATGTCTATATAATAAATGTATTTCTTCTTCTGCTTTTCTGTTTTACACAGAAGTATTTATAAATATTTTATTTGGTTGTGGTTTTTTATCCCACGTAAATTTTAAACAATTATGAGAGGGAATAGAATAAAAAAATCTATCTGTCCCAGCCAGGAAACGAACCTGGATCTCCTGCTATCCGGGCCGGTGTGTTAAGCCATTACACCACAAGGACTAGCTAGATATCTCATTAAATTCCCTCTACACTAGCAAGAGCCTAACCTACGAGAAAGACGAGAACTTCGTCTTAAACTCGAAGGAGCTGACATTGTCATACTATTTGTCGACTCTCGTCATTTACTTTATTTAATTTTAATTTATAAATATTTTATTTGGTTATGGTTTTTTATCCCACGTAAATTTTAAACAATTAATGAGAGGGAATAGAATAAAATAAAATTTAATGAGATATCTAGCTAGTCCTTGTGGTGTAATGGCTTAACACACCGGCCCGGATAGCAGGAGATCCAGGTTCGGTTCCTGGCTGGGACAGATAGATTTTTTTATTCTATTCCCTCTCTTTAACAGAAGTATTTACTTTAATCAAACCAATTAGAATTAACATACAAGAATCAAAGAATATATCTAATCGGGCCATCATTATATTTCCCTTGAATAAGAAACGAACAAAAGGTCAACAGAATGTCTGAAATCTTGGAGGTTGGTCAATACTCGTGATGAAGCTTGCTGATTGGTCGTGCGAAGATTGCATGTAGGATGTGAGGTCGCAGGCTAATCTCGTCAGTCTTGCACTCTCGTTGTGTGAGTGGTCGCCGACGCAATCCACCCCTGGGTCGCATGTCCTATGAGAATGGGCAGCGGCCAGCTGCCTTCAAGATCGTACATAGAGGTTGGAGGGGGGTCTCCTCTCTCTCTCTACGTCTTTAGAAGAATGTTTGCAGTAGCTTTAGATAACAGAAGCCCTCATGCAGGAGGCATAGCAGATTTCTTTATTTATGGAAATAAATTGTATTTGATATTAAGAAGGCGATTACAAGAAGAGTCATTTCTACCCCCCCTCCCCCCCCCCCCAGACTATTTAGTAGGAACTGCGTAATCTAAGTAGATTTTCCATGTTTCATTAAAAACGGATATAAATTAGAAATGAGCGTAAATGCACAAAGATTACTAAGCTTTGGTCTAAACTGCTCGGGAAAGAAGCACTCAATGATCCTAGTTACATTCCGAATTTTCTTCCTTTGAAATGCTTAAATTTTAAATTAAATCTTCTTATAAAAATGTTGTAGAACATGAACGTTAGAAAATTAAATTTTACAATTATTATTTCTATAAACTTTTTCGAAACTCAAACACTAACGAAGATATTACAATTATATTTTTTAATCTCCCTCTGGAAACCTCCTATTAAAAGTAGGAACCCAAAACTCGAAATTCCAATCATAATAAGTGAGTTTTTTTTGTTATAAATGTTCTGTGACATAAATATTTTAAATTACTTTTTGTTTTTTGCATTTTTTCTGTTACACTAATAATAATGAAGATATGAAGACACTAAATTTTAAGGTCCCCCCCCCCCCCATCACCTACCGCCTCTTTCAATTATAAACATTAACAAACTCATACAACCATTAGAAAATATTAAAAAAAAATCTTAAATAATTTCGTAATTGCAGATGCTAGAGCATAAATTTTCTACTGAGAGTATAAACAACTGATAAAAATGAAATATTTGATTTCTTACATTTTTAAAAGGCAGACATTTACTAACTTTTATATATGATTTTTTTTTTAAAATTAAACTTTCAATATTCAAAGGCAGAGCTGATAAGAACGCTGTGAATAAAAATCTAATTCTTTGTAACAGATGACAACTGATGGAGATGGGATGAAGATAATGGGAACAACTCCATTATATTACCTCCATACAAATTGTAAAGAATGAAAATTTGAAAGCTGTAATAGAATAGTTCTGCTATTTTCAGATTATAACCTTCGTTTTAGAGTCGCTCAATGGATTTGAAATGAAATTATTCACGTTTCAAGGACAGGCAAAACTAAAATATCAGATTTCCTGAAATCAGTAACTGACAATAAAAACAGCAAACACATGGCAATTGGACTTGCGATACGAACCAGGGGAATGATGAATATAAAATGTCTATGTTTACGATTAAATAACTTTAACCAATGATCGATAATTGTAGCGGTTCGGTAGTTAAAAGTTTATCCTTAAACTTGAACCTAATGGATTATTTTAAATTTAAAGTTAATAGATTAAGCTTAAATATAATTAGGCAACTCTGGGATTGCGCGTAACGATAGAACCAGATTTGTACGGAAGAGGCCACCTGCTTCCTTACTACAGAAGAGGAAATTATGTTTACCCAGAATGATCTATTAGATTCATCTTGGCATGTCTACTCCCTTATATAAGGTTATAAAAGCGGTTGGTCAGCGTCCCTCGAGGCAGTGTCAGTCAGTGTCAGAGTCCCTGTCAGATCACGTGTCTTAGAACAAGTGACAAGAATTGGTAGTGCAGTCAGCATAACAAGTGTTCTGAAGTATCTTTGTAAATAAGCACATTTAATGTATTTGTACATATCTGCCAATTAGCTTTAAGTAATTTTTATTTTATATTTATTTATTTATTAGTTCGTAAAGGTATTACGTCCGATTGTTAGTTCTAATTAGCAGGTGCACTTATTCGTTATAATAAATTAACTTTTTAAAATATTATTTACCCGCAACCCAATAATAATGAGGAACAAAGATAAATCAAATAACAATTAAATACACCTACTAATTACAGATAACATTTGAACATACTACCCTAACTAACAAACAAATAAATAAATAGAAAATATAAATTACTGTCACCGGCACCGCAAAAGTCACGACCAGCCCGACGCTCTGAAACACGCGATCTGACACTGACTCGAGAGGTGTTAGCGAGACGCTTCTCACCGGAAGGGAGCAAATGGCTGCTTTTATAACTGCCATGTGGCAAGGTGGGAAGTGTCTATATAAGCTCTAGCTAATGAGAAGACCAAAACACTAAGGCTGGTCTTAGGCCGACCAGGCAACGAGGCTGAGAGTATCTTCTGTTCTTGTGACATTTCGATAGTTTTGTCGCCGATAAGTGTTTTCACTTAAAGGACTACAATTTATGGAAAATACTTTGTACTTTTATTACTTTCTACAAACTGTGTTATTTGTGTTAATAATAACGAAAATAAGACGAATTTCTAGTTTAGTATACTTCTTAAACCCCCTCCTCAATTTCCAATCTTATCCATTAACAAACTAATCCAATAGTTTGTTAAACGTGTACTAATCTAGACAATATATAGACACTTTTTTCTTGTGGGCTTGTAGGTATAGAATCGAGTAAATAATTCTAAGCTAAGGGAAAAACACGATGCTTATTATTTACCCTTGATAGATGGCGTCACTATGACGTACTTGTGATCCTGTGGACAAGGCTTCATTACAGGTAATTTCTAGTTTGATACAGTGGTTGGAAGGGGGGGGGGGTGGGGGCTGAGGATCTTATATAATTGAATCCCATCTTGTGGGTGCGAATGCCAGATTACTTAAGATTGAAGAAGTTTAAAGTGAAATGTTCATCACGCAGAATCTCTCCAATCTAAGCAGACTTTAAAATTTAGCATGCCACTAAGTACATGAAAAGTTCAAATGGAGAGTTTTTGACTGTGGAGATTATTGGTAGAGAATTTGTTGGGGTTCGGTCATACAGTGGGAGAGAATAAATTTTAGGCTTTTTCAGTTTTTTAAGAATGTTACATAATTAATCGATGCCATACCGAAGTACTTAACAGCTTAAATTATTTCTGCAAGTAAATAATTATCTTATGAAGGCATAAGACCTTCAAGCCGATACAGTTTGATTATATATTGGGACCAGTTGGAATGTAACCATTGACATTCATTCATACGGTCTTACGAAAGGGCAGAATATTTTAAAATATATTATACGTAAATATTTAATTTAAAATTAACTAATATTTTAACTCCTTATATGTTTATTAGTTACTAAATAAAAGTAAAGATAGACCTTTATTATTTATTTAAGTTAATTTGATAATCAATGACCCATTGCATGTATAATTAATATTTATTAATTTTA
>KZ807036.1:743591-760181 GCA_000696205.2 Oncopeltus fasciatus
GATATCAATGGATAGGTGCTACGTATATATATAATCCTATGGATGACTGTTTATTCAAAACGTTGATAGGATAGATAACTATATTTGTAAGACTATTTATTATCTCTAAGTATTTTCTACACATCTTTACTAAATAATTTGCCTCATTTACTGAGCCATTAAAATGTATTTAATTTATAATAAATAAATTTATTTACAGTTAATTTAATTTGTAATTACTTTCATTATATTAAATTAATTATATGCTAACAATGACTGCAAGGAATAGCGAAAACTATAGAAAATGGGTATTTTGGTTTCCTTAAATCTATATATATATATACATATTCGCTCTCTGAAGAGGCGTCTAAGAACGGGAAACTAGTCGGGCAATAAATAATTGTTGTTAGAATTATTGAAATTTATTTTTGACCTTTTGCCTTCCACCAAACAGTAAAATTAAAATTTTCGACACACTTAAACAATCACTTCTAGTTGTTCCATTTGCTTTCTAATTTTTAAATGTTTCTTTTATCATAAAAATACCCGGGGTTGAGTTTCATTATTCTAAACTATATGTTATCCGATAATTTTTTTTTTACCCCCACTTGACCTTGTTGGTAATTCCTCTGGCCCGATTTCCCTACATAATGAACTGAAACATTCCTTTTGTATGTAACAACTATATGCCGAATTTCGTAAAGAAAAACTGAAGACTGCATCCTGCAGTGCGTTGACAGACTCACAAATATAAATAAATACATATTTAAATTTTATTATTATTTTAGTCTCTAGTAAGTGCCAAGAAAGTATTGAATTATTTTCTTTTTTAATTTGTCTTGAAAATAATCTTATTAAGTGCATTTATTTGGAATTCGCTAAGAAACAATTATAAATGTATTCAAAATGACCGTTGTTGTCACAAAGAATGTGGGATGAGGGTGTCGGTCACAAGAGTAAACTATATTGCCGACAGTTTTTGGAATATTCAATTCCTTCTTCAGGGATATTAGCCAAATATTAAAATTATTGTTATATAAATAGTTAGACAATATAAATAATTTCTGCTAAAAATAAATAAATAAGTGTGTCAATTATCAAAAAAGAAAATAAACACTAAAATACAATCTATTAAGAAAACATGTCAATGTCGGCAACTATATTGTAATTATTTCAAAAAGCCTGACCTAGGTTGTTGAACTTCTTTTTTTTTTAGTCTAGTTTTTTACTCTTGTGACCGACTCCCTCGTCCCACATCCTCTGTTATTATTATCTTTGTTATTGGTAGTAAAAAATACTAAAGTGGACAGGTTTGATCGTTTCGTATGCAAGGTATACATCACAGATATGTTATTCAAGATGTAATGACGTCACTGGTGACCTTTATATTATATTCCCTTGTATATTTTGATTTATTTCTTCCTCGCTGTCGGAAGTAATCCACGGCTTTCCCAGACCCAGGCTGCGGGGTTTACGGTGGCTTGTCCACGCTGAAGTAGGTCTGTAGAGGTGTGCCTCGGAGCAGCTAACGGGTCTTGTCTCTCCCACCTCGCCGTACCAGTTCTCTTCTTCTTCGCTGTCTGCCATCCCCTCCCACGTCTGCCCCTGCGTCTCGGCTCGTCCGTATGTTGCTGACCTGTGTACAATTTACTCAGTACTTGTCGCTGGCGCAATGAGTAAATCTGTCGCAGCACAAATATTACACTAAATAAGGGATCGCTACTTTCTAGATGTTTGCTCTAAAATATCGCACAATACAAGTTGTTCTAACAGGCTGGCTATTATTTTCATTAGCAAATATCCTTCAAAAATAATAAAAATATAACAAGTTACAACTTTAAATTAAAAATTTATTTTAAAAATACCCTACTGACTAAACACAAATAAAAACAAAATATATTAAAAAGTAGCTAATATTATTACTTCTATTGTGCTACATTATATTGATAGCCCACTTATTTAAAACACAGTCATTGTTTCTCCATCTTGATGCCTTGATGATGTCCAGAAACTTCACCATGAAGCTCTCTTAAACATCTTCCCGCTTTGTTTCAGGTAAGATGTCTATGATCACCTTATATTGGGATCTTTNTTTGTTTGGTGTAATACCTCAAATATTTCATTAAAAAATATTGATAATACAATTAATTGAATCATATATATAGAAAATGAAACACTCGCGGCTGCGATATGTAGCAATCAAGAACAGGTGGGATAGAAAGTGCAGTGCACACACAAAAAGAAAAAATCACAAGGAGCAAAATTTTCGGGGATGTCTCGCCCTTCGTCAGTTAGAAGTTAAGAGATGCTAGCTTGTATCTAGCTAACTAGTAGGAGCTGGTTAATTTAAACAAATTTTCCAAGTTTATGTGGGAATTCTTAAAGTGTCATCTGTTATAGAAAAATCTTAATTCCATTTTATTAAAATAATGAACTGTAAAATCGAAGGAAATTCGCTCGGTTTACTCCACTCCCAGAGATTTCTATAAATCCCTCGTAGATGTACGAATTTGTATTTTGCCGTTGACTGATGAAAGGTTTTCTGAGATACTTCGTCTTCCCATTCTCGTTCTCCACAATGTCAACAGAAAACGGAACAGAAATGTAAACAGAAATAGGAGAGGATTGTCCTGTCTGGGGTAACCAACCAAGGTAATTACTAATTTTGGACAGTAACAAATTTCTTGCTGACTGAAAGAAATATTATTATCAAAATAACGTCTATCATGGAAATTGCTTACTATTTTATGAAAAACTGTGGAAGAGTGAAGTGGTTTATTTTGAATTTATATAAACTACTAAGGAATTATTTACTATTATTATTTATCACCTTTAATGATTCCATAAAAAATAAAATTTAATCAGCGTCTGAGACGTTTGTAAATAAAAAANTATATAAAAATATATTATATTTTTTGAATTTCCAATCCGTACATTGCTCCTCACAACTTTCAAAAACTCTAATGTTTTTATTTCTTGTAGCATTTGGAAGTGTCCTTAGCTTCCCTTCGCCATGTCACTGAGGGGATATAATATTTGATTATTGCTCTACCATATAAGCGAAATGTTATAATTTGCTCAAAGATTTCCCCCATACAGTCTTACCCCATCCCGACACACGTTATCATGTCTTCCTGAAAACCGTAGGACTCATCTATTTGGTTGCTGGGGTTCACCAAGGGATATCCAGTGTGTTCGGCCAAAGGCAAGTACATGTCCTTCACTGTCCACGTCAGACGCACATTACAAAACCCAGCTGAGGTCCTACATTTCATGCCAAAGATTGACCGTTATTGATAGTCCGATAACGTATACTGTAAGTGCACTGTTTATGTGATGATATTAGTTTAAGAGCGGAAACTTATCAGCATATTACTCATGGCACTGACACGTTATGATATCACGGCCTCAAATAATATCATGGTCCTCTCAAAATCTTATGGGTTACATTATAAGCTACAAGGAAACCTGAATTCGAGTAACAAACTTGGATATTGATATCAATGGATAGGTGCTACGTACTTGATGCTGTAAGTGCACTGTGGCATGCGAACACTGCAATGGGACCCACACCCTTTCTGGACTTGGTGATTCGCCGTGGGAAGGACGAGTGGGTGCCACAGGAAATGAAAGCTGGAAAGGACCATACTCTGCCTCAAGGGTTCCGGGAGAAGTACGAAGTGGTTGGCGTGCGGTTAGTGCTTGTCGGCCAATGCCCGAGTCTGCAAGCTGATTCTTCGAGAGGATTGGGGTGGTTTCCATGATGTTACATGGTATGTTACATACTCAGCGGATCCTATTTTCATGGATCCAATGAGGAAAATTAACTTCCATAATAACCAGCATCATAATAATTTAATTTGACTGTTCATTAAAGAATGTTGTATTATACACTTTTTATTTTATTATATTAAACTGCATTAATGAACTTATTAAAGATGACTGTAAAATATATATATGAATACAGACAGTGACAGAGAACACATTTTTTCGGCCACGAGGATGGATCATTTCCGAAAGCGCTGGCCAATAGAAGATGGTTTGCAGAAACCAATGTAGACGGATTACGGAAGGTATGATAGTTCTATATTCATTGGTAGTTATAATAACCCTTTATATATATATATAGAATGAACGCCCAAGGGGGTGAACCAAAAATTATTAAGAAACTTATGGAATGGAATTTTTTGATTCAGNTGTTTAATAAGCTACATTTATTAATGTTGAATAATGTACTTTATATTTTTTATTTTTCTCAGATACAAACCATTTTAATTTCAAATGAAGAGTTTTTCAATCATGAGCATTTGATCCAGATGGCACAACCTCTCTTCTTGCCTTCATGATAGCCCTGAAGGTGGCTTACATTGTAAGCCGAAACGTCGGCAGACAATAATAAATGCAAATTTTTTAAATTGTGTTTTTTGGATGAACCTTGACCGAACCCCAATCTACTAATAATCATTAATAATTGCCTATCAGATTCGTTGCTGGATTATCCCAAGCAACCAGCTGAATGTAAACTAGGTGACGTAATCAGTGCAGAAACACTTAGTATTGTAATGATTTCCAAAAGAGATTGTTCATACATTAGATTTCTTAAAAATTTTTTAAAATATAATTTCTCTAATCCTATCTATTAAACACCAAAATAATAATCACTAAAAATGAGGAAGGATTTGTCAGTGATTCGTTCTTGGGATTTGAAGTAATATCTGTTGCGATCAGGGTATGGCACTTCTGTTTTACTTTTTGTTAAAATGATCTGCATTTAGCTCCAAAGAGATATAAACTTGTATTATGTTTACTGCTGCAGTCTGCTCTGCGAAGACCGGGAGAGATCGCTCAGCGAGTTGGCGACTTAAATGGTCGGTGGGGGAGGGGGTCCTTGGATAATGGTCTGAAAAGGTTATCTAGCTCGCCCCCAGTCATGGTTCAACCACGGGTCACCGCCTGACTTAACTCCATTTGATTCAATTTGTCAGTTCAGGCCAATTTGTTTTAAAATGCACTGTCGTTCTGTTGCATTACATGTCCGATTTAGGGTATTAGGGGGGGAATGCCTGATGCATCCGGCCTTGACTCTAATCTTTGTTTGAATGATTAATCATTTAAAAGAAGAAAGGAAAGGTCACGAAGAAAGGATTTTAAATTGACCCTCACAAGATCCTTTCTAACATGGCTCTTGATAATACAGAGATTTGCATATCATTGAGGGTCATCTCTTCTTGGAAATTATATTGCATGTCTCGTCTACTAGTCTCGTCAGATAGTTCATCGAACCAAAATGCAAAACATTCAGTCTCATCCTTACGAATCCAGATGGAATGTCATTCCAGACTCCACTTGTTCTAGGTCTGATAATCAATATCTATTGTAGTTCCCATACTCTGACCAGATTTACAGTGGTATTTATTATAGTGGTACATCCATTACTATTTGCCCATTGTCTTTTAATATTCCAGATGTAACAAAAAGTAATAACTAAAATATGGAATTCAAAATTAAATCGGTTTTTCAAGTTTTAAAGTTCACTGAACTCATTCTTGCTGTTTTTAGATAATTTTAGTTGGGGTTCGGTCAAGGTAGATCCAAAAAAAAAAAAAAAAAAACAAATTAAAAAAAAAAGTGTATTTTTTAAAAGATTATCTGCCAACGTTTCGGCTTATATTCTAAGCCATCTTCAGAGCTGTAGAAATACAATGTCATGAGAATACAATAATAATTGGCAATATTATAATATAAAATTACCATAATGTAATGTGATATCAAAAGTATGAATGTAGAAAGCTATGTAAGAGAATTTAAGAACATGCAGACAACAACATTCATACTTTTGATATCACATTACATTATGGTAATTCTATATTATAATATTGTCAATTATTATTGTATTCTCATGACTTTGTATTTCTAAAGCCCTGAAGATGGCTTAGAATATAAGCCGAAACGTTGGCAGATTATATTTTTAAAAAATACACTTTTTTTAAAATTTGTATTTTTTTTTTGGATCAACCTCGACCGAACCCCAGCTAAAATCATCTGATATAATATCTACTGTCAAAAAACCCTCCATTTGATCATTCTTGCTGTTTTCACCATGTGTAGTATGGTTTACCATTTTTGTTGTTAGTTTTCTGCAGTCCGCTTCGTTACAAGTATCGAACTGAAAATCAAGATGTAAACAACCCTCGCTGAGAAAGAGAGCTGTACAGTAATGGTTTAAAATTCTAGCAATGTAGGATTTACTAAAAGTAGAAAATTTATTTTTTCCTGATCATTTACAAGTCAAGGTTTTTATTTTACATTAAAATTGTCCCAACAATAATGTCTCTGTAATAATAATGATTTTATTTCAAGATAATTATTTTTTATTTATTTAATTCCTTAAATGCGAAACTGCCAATGTAAATTCAAGTTTACATGTGCAATTTTAAGTTTACTGTGCTTTTTTATAGAACAGTGTGCATAATAAAATAATCTTACTTTTATGTCAGAATTAATTTAATTAGTTTAACTTAACTTAAAAGTAAGAATTACAATGTTCAAAAAGAGAGTTTGTTGACCGTAGATATTATTCTAAGATGATTTTAGTTGGGGTTCGGTCGAGGTAGATCCAAAAAACACAAATTAAAAAAATGTATTTTTTTTAATGAAGGATTATCTGCCAACGTTTCGGCTTACATTGTAAGCCATCTTCAGGGCTATCATGAAGATGAGAGAGGACGTCCTGTCCCTAAGTTCACATTTCCATGACTGACCTAGGTTCAGTCATGGAAATGTGAACTTAGGGACAGGACGTCCTCTCTCATCTTCATGATAGCCCTGAAGATGGCTTACAATGTAAGCCAAAACGTTGGCAGATAATCCTTCATTAAAAAAAATACATTTTTTTAATTTGTGTTATTTGGATCTACCTCGACCGAACCCCAACTAAAATCATCTTAGTATAAGAATTACAATGTTTTTTTAAATTAAAATCTTTCATCTCGGTTGTTTCTCTTTGGTATACTAACAGTATATTTTTTTTTTTCAAAATATATCGACAAAGGAAATCTGTTAATTTTACGGAGCCCAATGAATGCTCGATATTCAGACAAAAATTATATCATTTCAAGATTTTATAACATTTGTAAATTTTTTTTCGCACAATTCTTCCGAAAATTTTCCCGAAGAAATATTTTCTATTTTTGTCTACCATCTGTAGGTGAGTTTGTGGCCAGGTCACATAGTTTATCGGGTCACAATTAAATTCAAAATGTCAAAATAATTTTCTGTGATGATGGGTGCACCAGAAACATACTCAGAAGACAGAAATGTAGAATTTGTATCTTAATGTTTACATTTACTGTCAGAGAATTTTATAAATTAATTTTAAAATTGGTACGACATTAAAGAGATAATAGAATAAAATAATAAGTAGTACCTTTTCAGAAAATGGCATCGGCCGAATATATTCAGTTTAGTTTAGTTATTACTTAAAGTTTAAATTTAAGTATTTCACAATAACAATATGTTATTAGATAAATTGTAATAAATAATTGCGAAGGGTCGATTGCTTTAGTAAATTTTCTGCTAGGAAATCCGGGTCATATTCCTTATGTTGTGGGCTATTATTTGGTTTCAGGTGATTCTTTGCTATAAGTTATTCTATAGAAAAAAAAATCTACAAAATTTCTTCCTATTTTGAATATTGCGATGTATAACTTACCTACAACTGAAATTCATGAATAATTAGAAGCTGCATCAACCTGCTCCTTCTGGAACGATCGATCTTCGTATCTTCTGAAGATACGGAGGAAGTTCACATTTCCCCTTTAGAAATCGACTCTCACTTTGAGTGCTAAATCCTTGGTTTTTTTGGAATTTGTAGACCAACCCCATTGATGCTTGTCTCTGAGAGAAAAAAAATCCGCGAATTCCTGAATTTTGGAATGTTTTGAGACAAACAAATCGTTATACAAGAGTTGCCAGAACACCGCCTTCTGACATTTCGCTTGAAAAACTTGAAGTTACGACTTTTTTCTGGAATGTCAAAAACTGCCAATATTTAGAACTCACATTTTATAATGGGAATTCTCCATTAAGACTGCTTTACAAAAATCTAATAGATTTCTCTTTATTGAAGTTATTCTTAACATTAAAAAATTATGGTGCAGGGCTATAAAGAGATTCTTCGAGCCCCCATACTTTCTACTTTCTTTTCATTATTAAGAGTGAAATGTGGTCGAGTCAATTAATTGTTTAGATGTCACAATGTCTTCAAGAAAATCAAGCTATTCATTCGCAATTTAAAAAAAAAAATTGTAAATCTTTATCAAAACCTATTTAGATGGTAGTAAAATTATAATTAATCCATTATGCTGGAGAAATTAGTCAGGGTTTCGACTAGGATTAGAAAAATAAAATACTCCAAAATTATTGAGTAATTATTTTATTATTGACAACGTTTCGATTTAACTATTAAGTCGTCATCAGAGCTGTAATACAATGCACACTACAACACTTATAAAATTATAAATTGGAATGAACAGACAGATATGTGGTATGTTATAGGACATAAACATTAGAACATGCCACATCTCTGTCTATTAATTTATTTTAAAACATTTTCATTCAATAAATTTTTACAAAAAAAAACAACAACCGCGTATTAAAGAATTTATTTTAATTTTGGGGCACTCTCTTTTTAATATACAGAAACGGTAAATTCGGTAATTAGGCTTTTCATTGTAAACCCTTGAAAGAATTAATTTTGATTGAAATCAAATGATAGCTTAGTGGGATATGTTATAATGGGAATATCTTTGCAGTTATTTGTGTTGGGAAAGTTGATTTGATGAAACATGGGAAATCTGCTTGGATTATGCGTCTACTGCGTGACTTTTAATTGTCTCTGAACAATGCTGAGTAATTTTCTCAGATTGCTCTCTGCATTACGAAACTTCCATTCCTGTGTAATGGGGGATCGGATAAGACTCTCTCATATCCAGTAGACATCGACAGATATGTGCGCCTCCTTCATGAAGTAGACATCGACAGATATGTGTGTATCCTCCGTGAAGTAGACATCGACAGATATGTGCGTATCCTCCAAGGCACATTGATGTCGCCGGGGTGTATCCGGGTGCACTCTACGTCAGGGATATCTGCCAGGAATGGCTGCAGTAGAAGGGTCTCAGGTCCACGACCTCTATCCCCTCCTTTTTATGTGCATATCCTCCGTGAAGTAGACATCGACAGATATGTGCGTATCCTTCATGAAGTAGACATCGACAGATATGTGCGTATCCTCCGTGAAGTAGACATCGACAGATATGTGCGTATCCTCCATGAAGTAGACATCGACAGATATGTGCGTATCCTTCATGAAGTAGACATCGACAGATATGTGCGTATCCTCCAAGGCACATTGATGTCGCCGGGGTGCGTTCGGGTGCCCTCTACGTCAGGGATATCTGCCAGGAATGGCTGCAGTAGAAGGGTCTCCGGTCCACGACCTCCATCCCCTCTCCGCACTGTCCCTTGCTCCTCACATACCTCTTTTTATGTGCGTTCCGCCTTTCATCCCAGCTTCCTTTATTGCATCTCTTCCTTTCTCCCCACCCCTCGCCCACTGTCTGTCTGTCTGTCTAAAGCTCATTTTCTCTGTACCCCACCTCTTCTACCTCCCACCTGCCTCAACCTCAACACTAGCGACTAACTACATCAAAGTTCAAGTTGTAAAGAGACTCCTAAAACATTTTTTTTATAAGCTCCAAGATATGCACAACAAACTAAATAAATTACAGCGAAAAAAGATTTTATCCACTAACAAATCATTGAATTATTAAATTCTTACTAGGAAAAAACTATGTTATATCTAACTATAGAGGATTATTACAAGAAAAGAAAATACAGAAAAAAAAAAAAAAAAAGTATCTGCATTAGTTAAGTAGACTTCCATTGTTTCACTAAAGATGGAAGTAAATAAGAGTAGTTGAGGAAATTTAATTTTAAACTAGGGGGAACAATGAGCATAAAAGGTATGTCCGATAAAGATAGCTCTAGACTGGCCGGGAAGGAAGAGCTCACACATCTTAGTTGCATTCGTAAAAGAAAATAAACGTTTTGCACATATTATGTTGTTTATACTTTTTTTTAAATTAGCGTGTATTTCGCTTGTTGGAGAAGCTGTCCAATGGCAGTACTTCTAAATCAATATTTACATTTTTTTTAAATTGTTATTAAGAAATGTTGGCAATGATGAGGTCACGCGGCCATTTCCTATTCGGAAAGGCGTGGTGGGCTATTAGGATGGGTAATACTAGATAATTACTAGATAGAGTTTGGGCTAAAGGATTTGGATGCATGGAAAGGTCAGAGTGGAATATATTAAAACGGGTTGTGATGATGTCTTAAACAAAAGGAATTTTAAGGCCATTGTGGAGTAAGGAGTTTGCGATGTAATAGTTGCATCAACTATGATTCTTAGGATTTTGGATTGGAAGGACTGTATTCTTTGGATGTTGGATGGTTTAGCAGTTCCCTACAGTTTGACTCCATAAGTCCAAATAGGTCTCAACAGTGTCTTGTATAGATTTAGTTTGTTAGTCACAGTTAAAGTTGACTTGCGGTTTAGCAGCTTGTAAAGTTGTCCAAATCTCCTATTTAGTTCCTGTCTTTTGATTTTTATATGTGTGTTTCATGTTAGTCGAGAGTCAAGATGAAAGATCAGATACCTGATCAAGGGATAGGAATATCATTAAAGTAAATTCAGCCAGGTTCTTTCTTCCTAAGTATGAACGTAACATGACACCATTTGCCTTCGTTGACCTTAATGCGCCAGCGCTGGCACCATCGCAGTATGTCCATGAGATGTCGTTGGAGATTTCTCCTGGCAGTATGTGAGTCGGCAACGGAAGAAAGGATTGCTTGGTCATCAGCAAAGGTTACAAGGAGTGTGTTAGGATGAGAGGGGATATCGGCAGTATACAGGATGTATAGGATGGGCCCGAACACACTACCTTGCGGAACTCCCGCCTCCACTTGGTAAAATTCCGAGTAATCTAATCCTTGTCGGACCCCGAAGAATCAATCGGTTAGGTAGGAGTAAAGAATAAGGTAAGGGGTGCTTGGGTGGATGGATATTAGCCTCTAATAACTAACAATTAATATTTTTGTTAAAATGCAGAACACATAAAGTCTTCTCCAAATACATTACCAATACCTGTAAAAATATCACCTCACCATTCCAAAAACATAACGAATTATTCTACATTGACCGAACCCCAACAAAAAAAAAATCTAATAATAAGATCTCTATTTGAATATTGAATATGAATGTTCCAACAACCTATAATCTTTCCCATGAGCCCAAAAACAGGGTTGTGCTTTGGTTTGAACTACTTTGTTATGTTTTGAAATTCAAACACAGGCTCAGAATCCACTGTGTCTTATATATCAACACGCCACTCCATGTTACAAGGAAATGTAGTGATAAGAAACTGTGATAGTCGTGCCTCCCGTGTAGCCGATCACAAGAAATGAAAACTTTTACGGCGAACGAAAGATAAATATTAATACAAGGACGCCGAGACGCGGAATCCAAGAGCCTATAAAGTAACTTCTGTGTACAGTTATTCCAGCTTTAAGATTTTCAAACGCCACTACAGGAAAAACGAAGTAAATTTGCAATAAATTACAGCTGAGCTAACGTCTTAAATAATTACTACTCATAGAGATATAATAATCTCAATGTGAGTATTTTGAATAAAATGAATAAACAAGTTTAATTTTATTTTTTTCTAATTCCCAGATACAATTAAATTAAGTATTTAAGCTTCTTTTTTCAAAGTAGTTACACATGTATTATAATAGATGTTAGGCTACCAGAAGAATGGGGTAATAATAGAATATAGAAAATAATAGGTGTTATAAATATTTAATTTAGTTGTGGTATTTTATCCCACGAAAATTTCAAACAATTATTGAGAGGGAATAGAAAATAAAAAACTATCTGTCCCAGCCAGGAATCGAACCTGGATCTCCTGCTGTCCGGGCCGGTGTACTTACACCGATATAAGTACACCGGCCCGGACAGCAGGAGATCCAGGTTCGATTCCTGGCTGGGACAGATAGTTTTTTATTTTCTATTCCCTCTCAATAATTAATAGGTGTTAGTTTATTTTATACAATCTTTCAGTGATACTGTCTTTTATTGTTTTATTTATTTTCCTAAATAAGTTTTGTTTCTTATCATTAATTGTAAATTATTTATTTATCCCTTATTTATTTTTGTTTTTATTCTTCGAGAAGATTTATATTAGTCGTTCTCTGTTAGATTTTGACTTCAGTTCTGGTAGCTATCCTGTCCCCCCCCCACCCTTTACCTCTTCAGATCAGTCTCTGGAACTCGATTCCTCTAAATATTTGTCGCTCCTCTACGCTAACAATAATAATTAACAACCTTTTACTTCTAGAGAATATTAAATATTTATTAATATTTTATTCGGTTCTGGTTTTTTATCCCACGTAAATTTTAAACAATTAAATAAGAGGGAATAGAATTAAAAAAATAGTGTAGAGGGAATTTAATGAGATATCTAGCTAGTCCTGGTGGTGTAATGGCTTAACACACCGGCCCGGATAGCAGGAGATCCAGGTTCGATTCCTGGCTGGAACAGATAGATTTTTTTATTCTATTCCCTCTCATTTAATTGTTTAAATATTTATTATTTATTTATCACTATTTAAGTTTTGTCCTTTTCTAAGTTTTCTCGGGAAATGAGTGATCAAGAAGAAAACATAGCTGGGCGCTGGGGAGCTGGAGACGAAGCGTTTGAAATTCCCCCTCCTCAGGCCTTGACACGGAAAGGAAAGGCGTTCCTGTAGGTTCAGGAGCCGCAGGCGGTACCCGGCCTTCGTCAGCTTCGTTCTGCAGGCTTTAGAGATATACTCCATTGTTATTATGGATCGAGAAGCCAGGGAAATGCTCCAAACACGCTCGAGGTCGAAGGTTTGAGGTCCGACCAGTTTTCTGACGATGGGTATTTTATAAGGAAAAAAGAAAGGATAGGTCGGCATGGAAAGTTCAATAAGGACTATGAAATCTTTTATATTTTCTTATATGTGGAAGTCTGTCAAGTTTTTTGATACTATGAGATTTTAAATACTGGTCACGACTTCAATCGTAGACCTTCGTAAACAAAGCATATTTACAGAGTATTATTTAAGAACGGAGCAAAAACGGAGAGTAAATGACCAATTTTATCTTAAAAGGAAAGAATAAATGGTCATTTTAAATTCCCGGTTGGTGGAGGCGCTCACTGCATCTTTTATATGTATAAGATATCATATTCCAGAAACTATCTATCGGTGTACATGATTTTTGTTTTTTCATAACACTTACAAAAAAGAAGAATGAGAGAATTATTCATCATCTTCCTTACCCCCTCCCCCATCTGATTTCAACTAATACGCTTTGAAATCGTGCAAAAAAAAAAAAAAAAATGAAATAATAACAAAAATATTAACGGTTTATTTTCTAGCAATCTTTGTCAAAGAGTTTTGCTAAAATTCTAAAATGAAATAAATGGTTAAAATATTTTTTTTGTGGTACTTAATCCTACGTAAATTTTAACAATTTTCAGTGCAAGGGAACAGAATAAAAATCTAACTGTCCCAGCCAGGACCCTCAGGAATTTAATAACTTATCAGACTTTTCTCGGTAGCGTAAATGGAAAACGCACCGGCCCGGATAGCAGGAGATCCAGGTTCGTGTCCTGACTGGGACAGTTAGATTTTTTATTCTGTTCCCTTGAACTAAAAATTGTTAAAATTTACATGGGATACCAAAAAAAAAAAAAAATTATACATACATATATTTCAAACTTTGTTTTTATCCTGTTCATTAATTAGTATTTATGTAGTCCTGTTTTTGGTCATTGTACTTCAAGTCAACATTATTTCGATTATTTAAAAAATTCATTTGTTTATAATTTATTTCTCATTATTATTTTAAATATATCTGATTTTTTCGTTTTACATTAACAATTATCTCTTACATTGGAATACATGTTTATGAAAATTAATCTAGTCATTATTAAATATTTTTACTTTATTTTTCATGATTCTACTTTTAAATAAATTTTCTATTACAAAAACAATAATAAGATCATTATTAAATCATAATAATCATTAAAAAAAACATTGAAAGTTTCAGTGCTTAAGCTTCATCCTGTAAACTGTTGGATGTGTTGGTTAATAGCTGAATTAAAGTCTGGGAATTTTAGGGGGCTTAGAAGCAAAACCCACTTTTAAATCGTTAATTTCTTCGTTATAGTTAGTTTTATTATACTAATTTTAATAGAATAAAATATGTAAAATTTAATTTTTCAATTTTACAAATATTTTTTTGTGGTATTTAATCCAACATAAATTTTAACAATTTTTAGTGCAAGGGAACAAAATAAAAATCTAACCAGGACTCGAACCTGGATCTCCTGCTATCCGGGCCGGTGCGTTTTCCACTTAAGCTACCGGGACAAGTCTGATAAGTTATTAAATTCCCCGCACTAGTGTCGAGAGTCCAACCTCCGAGGCCGACGAATATATCTTCTTATGCCCTAATATTTATCTATATATATATCGTCCTGGCTTGGGCAGTTAGATTTATTCCGTTCCCTTGCACTAAAAAATTGTTAATTTTTCAATGTTTCCTTATTTTTATTTCTCACAGCAATCTAATGACAAACAAATAATATTTCAACTTTTCTCCCCTTTATTTTAGGCCTGAGAGATGATTTTTATGAATTTACACATATGTATGTACATCTTAATTGATCAAATGAAAATATGATTGGATTATGCTACTCTAAAGTGAAGGACTTTCTATTTTAAAGAGGAAGAAAAAAAAAAAAAAAAAAGGTGAAGCCAGGATTGCTTACTTTCTATTTGTCAGTTCGCTCTCTTGCGTCTAATATGTAAAGTAATGGAGCTACTTACAAGTAAAATATTTGCTTGAATTTGAAATCAGCCGAAACACTGTGGCAGGATTCAAGTGAATTGTGTCGACGCACTCTCGAGCCGTCCTAGGACCTTGACTTGCACTTCTTCCATTCCCTTGTCTTCAGAAACAGTACATCCTCAAGCGAAGATCCACCCGGGTCGCCTAATGACTAAGGAGAGTCTACAAAAAAAAAGGACCTTCGCTCATGATGGCCTTACATGCATGAACGCTTACTCTGAGAATGTTACGGTTTTTCCCGAGGATGGGGAACTCACTCTTATCAAGATGAAAGCGTTCTGCAAATCATTCCTTGGGTTAGCTCTTTTCCAAGTTACTTTATCTTGTACACTGGCACTGATATATATATATATAGTAAGTAAGAACGGGAAGGAGGAGGAGTCAAAAAGTAAAAAAATAACATGAAAAAAGTTACAAATTTTATTTTTTTGTGTTCACTACACTCTTTATCCCATCTGCTCTTATTTGTTATATATATATTCCCTTCTATTAATTAGTCAAAGTTTATATACCATAATTAAGATTAGCATAGTGTTGGTATGTTACGACATATGTAGATGAAAAAAGCAAAACAAATCCGGGGTGCTTAAAGAGTGTCTTGTACTGAAAATATAAATTTTTTTTCCCAATTAAGTTTTATTTAGAAAATGAATCGGGGGGGAGGGGGAGAGGGATCCTGGCTATAAAATTGTTGTACATTGCATGCTTTCAAGACCAAAGATACAATATGAGCTGCATTTCTTACACTTCCTGAAAACTGTGAAGCTTACAGTGAGAAATAAAATTAACGGTTTCGAGATAACGTTGCGAAACGGTGGCTAGATAAATGGGATGTCAATATGTTGAGATGATCAAACGAATAGGCAAAGATGGAAATTGGATACGAATCTGGCGATGTATCGCTAATGCATAAGGAATGCAGCGCCATCGAAATTTGAAAAAAAAAAATGAAATGTGGGATTACTTTATCACAATTCATGATTTGAATAAGAAAAAATATTAATAAGAAACACAAATAATAAAAAAATAATAAATATAGAATTTATTTGAAAATTGTATNTTTTATTTTAGCCATTAACGAATTATCACTATCCAAACTGCTTAAAAAAAATATATATATATATATTTTGTGTATTTCTCGTCTATTACCCACACTTATAAGAAAAAAAAAATGCACTCATTAATTGTAATTCTAGTAACCTAAATGTTCATGTAGTATCCAAGATAACCTCAAAAAGACTTTTGTATTTGTTCCTATGTCTCCACATGAATACACATAGATAAGAGTTCAATGATGATCTTTTAGTTACAACCTTTACTTTATTTCTTCTTTTTGCTGCAAAAGAAATGTGGGTGTAGAATGTCTTTACTAAATCACAGATACGCTTTCTATGTTGGAGCTCTTTCTTTCTAACCAGCGGATGCGATGATTTAACTCCTGGGAAAGAATGGCTTCTGTCAGCATTCTAATCCTCACAAATTATGAATTATTCTTATTATAATAATTATCTTATAATATAATTCTTATCATTATATTTTTTCATTTCAAATCAATATGATAACTGTTTCGTAAAACAATTATATCAATTACAGGTATTTATTTA
>KZ807036.1:760248-776441 GCA_000696205.2 Oncopeltus fasciatus
GAGGAGATTCTAATGAATGTGACGATATATATATATATACACATACATACATATAATTAATCTATTAAAATGTACAAATAAATTCAGTAATTTGGCTTCCTTTTGGCGGATTCGTTTTTGACTGAAATCAGAAGAAGAAAGAACAAACAAATCGTAACTATCATTAGCCAATAATGATGCGAGCTTTTTTTTTCCAAAAACTGGAGTATGTTTGGACTAGTGGATGTAGATGCTGTATGTTATTGTAGGTATATTCACGCACACATACACACACGGAGTGCGCGCGCTGCACAAACAGTGGCGCACAAACTCACACACTTGTACGCATGCATGCATTATGTGTGTGATATAAAGGTTTTTTTTAATTTGATTGCAAATAAATTCGCGAACAGGCAATAAGTTTTAGAAATTGTATAAGCAAAAATATTGAACATTTTTGTTTCATATTGGGTAAAATTAGAGTAAAAAAAAAATCTGTGACAGTGAATAGTGAAATTTTTCATTTAACACATTATTTACTGAATCTGCCAGTTGAAAGTGTATCGAAACTTACTGGCCTTGACTATTTGACTCAGACGCCTTGCTGTGGGGTGCTCACACCAGAGTTATCGGCTTAACTCCCTCTTGCGTGGGAGGGCCTTCATGGCTATCTCTCCACCAAGTCTTGTAACCGCCTGTAATCAATTATTTCAGATAAAGTAGCTGGAAGGTTAGCTTGCGTACAATTTATGCTGAAACATTCGGCTCCTTCTTCCACAAGTTCGTCATACTTGTTTTGCAGCAGTAAGGGCACCTGTTCGGGGGCTATGGCTGAGCATAGAAGGCAGCATTTAAGCTGCTCAGCATGAACGCACCTGGGAGAAATATGTGGAAATTTTCCGCTTACTAATTAGTTATTTTTAAATATAATAAGTTATTGGCGTCGGCTAAGCCGAAGTGGTACGTTTGGGTCTCAATGCATGACCTCAGATGGCCTCAGATAGCCTTTCCCTCTATGATCATCAGAATTGAAAAAAAAAAAAAAAAAAAAATTCTGCTCCATCAAGAAAATAATCCCAATAGCTACATTATTTTAGAATTTACTGAAATAGAAATGTATAAGATAATTTACAGCTATAAAATGTTACTATTATCTCAAATATTACTATTAAATCAAAATATTACTATTATCTCTAGAGGAAATTTTTTTCAATAGCACATTCAGGCAAATTGGACTTTATTAACATAAGTAAATTATTGAGACCTCTAGAGAGAAGTATCTGACACGGAGGATTGGATAATCCATATAGTGCAGAGATTGACTATTGATAAGAAAACCCATCCATATCTGCTGATAAGATGTTAACACATCTGCACTTTTTCTTTTCTTTTAATGTAATAACAATTAGGTTCTTGCAACCAATAACTTTCAGCAAAGTCAGAAGTCTACTTTTGGTTTAGATTTCATAAAAAATACAAAAGCTTTCACATTGAGTAACTTGAAAGAATGTAAGAATTACTTGCATATCAAAGATAAAAAAAGGAGGTGGAGGAAATTGGACCATATAAAGCATTTTTAATTAATTTGACATTAATTATTAGAGATTTAAAAACACCAACTATAATTATTTGATAACATTTGGTACAATAGATAAGGGCTTAAATAAGGCTATTGAAATAAGAAATTACTCACCTTATCCATAAATTCTGAATTTTGCATTACATCATTCACAAATTCACGTCGATTACAAGCCCTTGAATTGGTCCCAAAAAGCCCTCTATCTGAGTAATACNTATATATTATATATTATCTTCATTATTCAAGATTCATTATCTTCAAGTATATACAGTTCTTAAAGTAATGTATGTTTCCGCAAATTTAAATACTGACTTAATCACTTGCTCATATACAATAACATTTTTTTTTCTTATTTTCTATTGGCAAAATAGTTTTAAAAACAGAATTTTTACCTATGAACTTTCATAAACATAAGTAAATATATTTAATATTGTACATATTAAATACATAATATTGATTATTAGAAATTAAATTTATAATGCTTGAATTGTTTAATATAATGCAAAAATTAATAAAATTATTTGTTAATATTAATAAACGTAATATTTATTTGTATTTATTATGCAGGAAACAATATTTAAAATAAAACTCTAATGTATAGTAAGAAACAAAAGAGGTAATATTGGAAGACAGACGCACTCTGGAGTTTCCCATGTAAATATGGATAATGAGTGCGTAGAGGAGCATGACAGTACCATAAAGGAGTGTTTAGTGAAACTGATTTTGAAAAAATATCGAATAAAAGTATTTAGTTTGAAAAAAGTACCGAACTAAATTTCTCAAAATACAAGCCAAAATCGAACATTTAATTATTCAAAAGCAGTAATTTTTCCCAGATGAATATTGGCGAAGTATTATCCATTCCTTATTTCATGGATATACTTGCAAGGGTCGGAGCACATTCCCAGCCCCTTCATCTCGGCGTGAAATGTGAAAGGATTCCATAAAAGGTGGGAAGTGAGTCACGGGCAGAACGTGTGTTCGTCGGCTTAATGTCAAGGGGAATTTCATGGGGGTAGTCGCGGTTCGACTTCTTGTTGTCAGCAACATAGAGGAATGCACCCCGTGTCAGCGTCCTCACATGGGGGTAGATCATTTCCTTGCAAGTATTGTACCTAGATCTTTACTTAGGTAAGGCTATTCTTTTATATTATTAAAGAAATTCCTAAAGAAAATGAACTTAGTTTGTGTGTGTTTCAATCAAGCGATAGAAAGAAAACTTCCTTCCATGACCTCTTGATATCCTTCTTAGTAGATGACAAGAAGGAGGGCCTTTGAAATACAAGGGAGGGGGTGAAGACTTAGAAGAAGATCCGTATGGTACTCAATTCGAGTGTGACGAGCTAGCCACATTGCATGCTGAAGATATTTTTTTTTTTACTCCTTCCCGAGAATAAAAAGTAGATCAGTAAACTGACGTTTCTTATCCGATGGAGACTGCAAACTCTTATACTAATAACACCAGTTAGTCGTAAACTTTTACTAGAAACATTTGGAAGACTTTTACTTCCCCATATACAGACATTTTTACTTGCAACATTAACTTTTTTTTTTTCCATTGTGTTAGCCTCTCTTTCAACCACCTATAGCTTTAGAGGGAGGAGCTATCTACAGGTGGCAACCCCATTCTAAACACCCGTGGCACAGGGCAAGCTTTTATTTGTAAATAAAAGATTGCATTGGACGGGATTTTAACCAGCAGCGTCAGGATTACCATCCCGAACGGATCCCCTGAGCTGCCATGGCGCCCATCCATTAACTTAATGATTGGGAATACTGTTAATTCATACATAACCTGTCTAAAACAATGAATAATTGGAGGAGGCACGATTATATCAGCCTGAAGGTCTCTTTAACTGTGTGAGTGATAATGACTGGTAAGAATGTGCCCTATCAGCTGTTGGAGCCTGTGCCGTTTATCTTGAAGAGGGAGGCTGCGCTCATTAAGGCGTTCGTAAGATTAAAGTCCCACTCGTAGGAAGGAGGGGGCGGCTTACACACGTGCCGAGATTGGCTCCAATGAGATGATGGCGGCGGCCGGTCTGAATTGGAGTGTGCGGGTCCGTACCCACGCTGATCGGGGACTTCCTGGTGTCGCCCCCCCCCCCACACCGGAGATGGGGGTCGTTCTGAGGGTACCGACAGTGCAATCTGATAGGCCGCTGGCTTTGCATCTGTAGCCCTGCTGGAGGGTGGACGGCATCAGATCTCCTCAGCCAGTTAAGGTTCTGTATGGGCAGCGATACGCGGTCAAGTTTTCCCCATCAAGTATTATTCCCAGGCCATTAGCGCTGCCAAGCGTCAAGGTTGGTAATTATCAACCCAGTGCTTTGGCAGAAAAAAGTTTTTTGACTGGTTTAAAGAATTCAGATAAGGAATTAAAGCTGTATATTGTTACCATGACTCTACTAATGAAGTATTATTGAAGAAGGGAAAATATGGTCCACTAATAAAATATATGTGTGTGTATCCCCACTAGCGTTCATAAACTGGGATTAAAGCTTCTTGCAAACGTTGGATAAGTTCATTGATGACTGAAATCAGTTGTAGGAAGACGGAGAGGGAGTTCAGAAAGAGAACAAATTGAAAACCTTGAAAAAAAAAATCGTTTTTATAAGTAATTGGATGAAAGGGAAAAGGGGTTTGGAGTAAAACCAATATTTTGTAATCCTAATATCTTTGTTATAATTATTATTTAAAAATTTTTTTAGAACATAAAATGTGCAATTATTTCAAGAATTTAACACAAATAAACTCATTAAGGAAAATATGGACAATTGTAAGTAACCTATCGCTCTCCTTTAGAGAAGATTGTAAAACCAGTATCTTTTTATACTAATTCCTCTTAATATTTGTAAGATATAATAAATTATTTTACTCTAATCTATTTACTTATTTAATGCAACAATGAAACATGGGAAACCTCTTTAGTTCGCACAGCTCTTGAATTATGGACGAACACTTCACATCCTATGAAAAACGAAGCTATAATCGATTTGTCAATTTGGTTTTCCGATGAACCCCCCCTGGACTGATTACATCCAAAGGTTTGCAGAAAAGGCAAACATACTAACGTTCGTCTCATCATTTTATAAATTGCAAAAGCTTGAACGCTCCTTGCGTTCCTTGAAAGAAATCTAAGATTTTGAACGAATTAAAAAAAAAAAAAAAATTTAGCTTCTCTTAAATATAATTGAAAATCTGTTGAAAATTTCGAAAATTCGCGTCATGAGGCGTCACACCGATGCAGAGCGTCATTTCTAGTGCGTGTAGCGTATCGGGCATGCTTCACAGGCCACACTGCTCCAGGGATCTCATTGAAATTTAAAATATATACAACTCCCTTAGTGGGGCGAACTTTATAGTTTATGGGTGAAATCAGTGTATGGCATAAACAGAATATATAAGTTCCTTTCTCCGCTCTTCATGTGTATATATATACAATTTATGATAATTTAACTAAACGTCTTTTGATCACTTTTAAACCCCTTTACCGCTTGAATCACTTTGAAAAGTGTCATTGATTCCTCAACAACCCTACTTAGAAGACGCCAAAGTTCGTTATGCATGAACTGCCTAACATTGGCAGAATTCCCTCGTTTATTATTTAATATTCTCATTAGTACACGTTAATCGTGTTTAAACTGATGGCGCCCCTGGATATCCAGCCAGGATGGTGTCTTATCTGGAGGGCAAGGGTTGGTTCAGCTTCTGGGAGGAGATTTGTGCCCTTCAGTTTCTAATAATGTCCTTTTTAAACAAATGTTCCTTAAAAATTTAAATAATTTCTTGCACCGTTTGCAATATAATTACTCTTTGAAATAATATGCAAAAATATTAATAATAATAGTTCGAAGCTAAATAATTCATTTGGTGCAGAAAGGTTTGAGACCTCTTATTTGATCTGTCTCTCTGTATGTATATATATATATNATATATATATATATATATATATATATATATATATATATATATATATATATATATATATATATATATATATATATATATATATATATATATATATATATATATATATATATATATATATATATATATATATATATATATATATATATATATATATATATATATATATATATATATATATATATATATATATATATATATATATATATATATATATATATATATATATATATATATATATATATATATATATATATATATATATATATATATATATATATATATATATATATATATATATATATATATATATATATATATATATATATATATATGTATATAGTCCTCAAACATATTGTCTTATAATCAGAAACAGTAAGAAATAAAAAATATCATAATAAACAATGCACAAAGAAGGAGAAAGTTTTGTGAAACTTTTTATTGTATCAAAAACCACATGCACATGAGAGAATAAAAAAAAAATAACGATAAGTATAATAAGTACTGCGCTATAACCTCCATTACCTGACGCCAAGGTTATGGTCCATCCTTCCGGCGCATGAGCACCTTCACTTACCCGTTTATCGTCACTGACCCTGAGTTGTCACGATTTTCTAATTCCACAGCACTTGTTCGGTTTTGGACATATATTTGCCGCATCAAAACAAACAGGAATGTTGTAAGAGACAAACAACACGGGTCCACGAGCGCCATGGAGTCTTAGTGCGCAGTCTGCCGGCGGTCTTGCGGACTTTCTCGGCACCCTTTCAGAATCCTCTGCCTGGCCATACTCGCCGAATCATCTCGAATCGGAGGTCTTGCGTAAGGCGCGACGCTCTAGAGAGCTTTCAATCACGTAAGATTAATTTCTTCTCTCTCTTCTCCGGGGAAGGTCTATTGAAGACTATTTCCAATCGTTGGGCAATGAAGGGCGAGTTTTCGGTGGTCTGCACGTCCGGTGGGAGGCGCTCGGATGTGGGTCGTATAATTCTTTGTCCGCGGATGTGGCAAGTCATGGACGACGCACTCAGCTGGAGTCGGCCGTGTTTAGAGAAGAATGGCCATCCTTCAACTCCGTTACTCCTCTCGTCTTATTCTTTGTTCCCTCTTTAACGGATAAACCAGTCGAAGAAAAAGGTAATTGTTCTCCTTTAAGTAATTTCTTTCCGTCTGTGTCCGTCTTTCCATAGACAATTTAAGCAAATTTTCTGTAGAAAGCGGCCCCTCATACTCCTCCTCTTATTTTATTATTATTTTTTTTAAATAAGCTTTAGAACCATTACAGCTATTTTTGGTAATTTCAGGGTCTTTGCATTGTTTTGTAAGAGGTTAATTACTTATAGCAGCTTCCCTTCCTGGGTAACTAGCTCTCTCAGTTGGAACAATGACGCAAAATTTGGAGAAAATCCAATATTCTCCTCAGTAGTTAAGAAAAGCTAAAAAATGGTACGTTTCGTTGCAAGAGTCTCAAATCTATAATTGAGTAATTTTTTCTGTTTTGTTTTGGAAAGGGTGGGCTATTCGGAAGATGACTACTTAAAATATATGTATCTTCGTTAATATTAGAACTACAGAAAACGTTTACAGAACTTTTACTAAGTTACTTTAAAGGTACTGACGTCTGCCTCTAAAATCTCAGCAGGCTTTTCATAGCCTCATACATCTACTACAGTTTACTTAGTAATGTAATATTTATTTAAATCTTTCCTTTTATGTTACCATTATTAATAGATCTATTAACTAGATGGATATCTTTATTATAAAGAAAGAGATTGATAAAATTTACTATAAACAAATTATATATTTAAGTCATTGAGTTTTAGCTGTAGCAGCTGTACAATGCTGTATTGAAGCATTGTATCTACTTGATTTATAAATGTTACCGTTTTAAAATTCCTAGAGAAGCCATGTCACTCCGTGAAAGCTTCTATTTCGTAGAAAATGATATTCTAGTGAAGAAAAAAAAAATTCCCATAACGATAGATATCCCCCGAGAGACAGACTTTCTACGGTTAGAACGGTGGCCGAGACCTCCCGCTCGGTCGGAAGTGGAGCGGTCTGAAAGTGATGTGGAAAGCTGGGGTGGCCCAGCTCCGAGAGGGAAAACCAGCCCTTGAAACACCCCCTTTACACAGGCGACAGGGGTACGGCTGCGAACAATGAGGAAAAGACAATTCTCTTTTTTCCCCGACAGTTGACGTGTGCCAGGATTTAAAAAAAAATAAGACCCATCGTTGTGACGATATCTGCACCTGTCATCTGTGACACGAGAACATCAAAAAGAAAGAATCGATTCACAATCAAATACTTTCGACTGGCAAAGTCACTTTCCTGGAGGCATATGCAAGGAAACAAGAGGAATAACAAAACGTTATTAAATTTAATTCCTTACCAACCATTCAAACAGTTAGGGACGTGATAGAGGAGATATGTACTAGTAAACACCTTATTTTAAACCCCTTCGGCAGCGGGCAGGCTTTTACTTATGCACAAATCACTGTCCAGAGCAGGATTCGACCTCGTAGCACCAGGCATTGGGAACCCGAACCGATGACAGGGCGACTGCTTTAGCACATTGCGATCCTCACTAAATAATTCTCAGTCGTGTAATGCTCCCGACAAAGATAATTCCTCTAGAGTAGTCCTGTTATAGATTAATTAAGAGACTGAAATTTGCGTTGACGAGCTAAAGTTAGATTGGATGGAAAACAAAACAGAATACTATGGGCCCATCATACTTACAAAATTATAAATTTATTTAAAATGATTTTGGCAATAAATAGTCTAAATTTTAGAGTGGTGGAGGAGCCATGTTGAATGGCTGAGATCGTGTTTAGAGCTCTGTATATAATAGGGTTTTTTTTTTCCTGGTGACTGCAGTTTTATTAAGTTAAAGTGTTACTAATCGATAGTGTTGTCATCCGTGATTCTAAAACACTTATAAGAAAAACTTGATTTACTCGGAGAATAAAACTACAAGTAAAACTTAAACTTAAGTAAATTTAGTGCTATCAAGTAACTAGAAGCATCCAAGATTATCTGCTGCCCACCTCTGATCTAACTCAGGAATAATTTGTTGCCTATTTGTATATATTTATATTAAATATGGAGGAAATGACTAGCATCATCTCCAATATACAAATTGTAATAAATGACTTCAAAAGGAAACTAAAAATGAAGCAGAAGAAATTAGGAAGTCCTGAACAATAGAACGGTAATTACAATTATAAACCAACATTTGCCTAAATTGTCAACACTTAGTGAAAATATGATGGGAGAAGCCAAGCCTGTGAAAGCTAAATTGGATCAAATGGAATAAAACCCTGTTAAAAAAAAAAAAAAAAAAAAAGGAGGGTTTTTTTAACCGTAGATATTATTAAACGTTGGCAGATAAATAAAAAAAATACACATTTTTTAAAATTTGTATTTGTTTGAATCTACCTTGACCGAATTCCAACAAAAAAAAACACACCTTTAGTTAACTTTTCTTCCTAAGTTGAATAAATTTATTGTCCACTTGTGAACATTAAAATGGAAAATCAATGTATTTATTTAGTTCCAGTGTATTTGAATTGTAGTTTTTGGGATGCAAATTTTATTACTTCCCATATATAAGGCAAAACAATAATTAAACTTTGCTAGGTGTTTTTAAATTTTGGGTTGGTAATGGGGAAAATAAAAAGTATACCAATTACTCCTAGTTTAAATTAACTAAAAAAAGTTGTTGTATTGAGTCAATGCTAATGACATTAAATTGATTTACTTTTTTTATATTTATGGCTTAATTATACTAAATGGGGGGTCATAAGTGATATTAATGGTCAATTTACTTGTTTATCTAATAGTGACTCTTGTCTTTCACTGATTTGTGTGTTATTTCTGGAGAAATGATGTGTGCAGTTCAGGAATTTGCTATTGACAAAGCCATATTTTCTGATCATGCACCACTGAAGTTGACATTGAAAGTGGCTCCCAGATAAACACAAACTATACTGCTACAAATATAGAAATGGTTAACTTATTTTATTTTGGAAAAAAAGACAGAATAAAAAACATTGTCAACAAAATATATTAAATAATGTTACAAATTTAAGTAGAGTAAATAATATAAAGCAGTTTCGGGAATTGGTAGTAGCTACCAAGGCAGCCTTGACAAAAAAAAACAAACAGATTAATATAGGAAAACATGGGTTTCATAATGAATCATATTTGATAAGGAAATAAAAACACTTGTAAAACAACAAATTTAGGCGGACAATCACTGAAGATAATTGAATTGCACGCAATAAAGGAGTTAAAAATACAAAAATATTTCTAAAGTAAAAAAGCTATATATGAAAACAATTACATAATTAGAATCAGTTTAGCAAGAGATAACAAGGAATTCCGGTATCTAGTGAAATTATTTAAAAATAAAAGAAATCCCATGAGTTACAATGATATTATCTATGATATGTGAGTTGAATATTTTGAGGGAATGTATTATTTGAATTTAAGATAAGGAATACCATACGCACCTCCTATGTTAACTAATGACCTCCTCGAAAGATAATTTTTTCTGTTCGAATTAAAAAATGTCTTAGGTCATTAAAAATGCCAAAGAGCACCGGGAAAAGGCAGAACTCCATCTGAATTTCTAAAATTTTGTGGAAAATTTGAATTTATTGGCAAAATTATATAATAATACTTTTGTATTGTAGATTGAAGATAATGGTTTACTTAAGGAAATTTTATAGGTTGCATATCATAGGGTTTGTGAACTGCAGGCAACCTTCTTACTCTGCATTTATTGGATGAGCTGTGTACAAGCCGGAAAATATGAAAACTTAATTCTGTTTTTCGTGAACCTCAAATCTCAAATTCTCTATTAACATCTCTTTTATGTATGAATATTGCCAGAACTAAAGGAAAAATGAATAGTAATAAAAGTTTAAAAAAATTCAATGTGATACTGCAATGACAAAGTTTCATTAAAATTTTAATAATAACAGTGAGTTAAAAAAAAAAGTATTTACTCCCCAATTAATATGGTTATGTACTCTGAGTCAGGCAGTAAAACACAGATCTTCTACCTTTTTTGTGTGTGTTTTTTAATTCTTTATTTAACCTCACTTTCCACCACTAAGGAGTCTACGAATGCTTATCTATATTTTTTTTTTTTTTTTTTTTTGGTGGAAGGGGACTATCATCAACATCCTATTATGAAGGTGTTCAATCCTAGATAAAAAACTTTCCAAGGGCAGGATTTGTGTTAAAGTAATAAGGAAATTAACATAATTGGTTTGCAAATGGTGGTTCACAAACATACTTATAGATGCTCACTGGGTGAAGGCTAAAATGGCGAGATTGCTGGCCGGGTCGTGTGGCCTGCTCTATTGGCACCAATGCCTCTTCCCGCCACAGCAGGGCGATCTACCAGGGGTGCTGTAGAGAATAGGACCTGGCTCGTGTTGCTGCCAAATCAGGGTGGACACACACCCAATGGACTGAGTGGTAACTGACATAATTATATATGAAAATATAATAAATGTCAATATTATTTAAAAAAAAAGATAAATAATATTCCAAAAATAATATTAACAAAATAAACTCCAATCTAGGCCTAACTCCACCAGAGGGGGTTCATGCTAAATATATGTAAATTAGATTTATTATTTTTCTGAAACATTCTTTATTATGCTGGTAATCATAATGATTTTATTACATTAAAATACCAAAAAACTGTAATATAAAACAATAATTAAACTTATTGTTCATTTAAACATCCATATATAAGAATAGACGTATGGTAATAGTATGCGTTTCTAGACCGTTCTTAGGGAAGATGCAGTTTATCTTGAAACACTTTTTAAAGATTTTTTGCACATTGTCTAGTATTTTTTATATGTACCCATTTTTATAATCTCATTTCTCTATAAAAATAGGTACATAATATAATACATTCTTAAATAAATATGAAACACTCAGGAGCCAGAAAACTATTATCCGTCTTCATTGGTTTCTGCAAACCATCTTCTGTTGGCGAGCGCTTTCGGGCATTGTCCATCCTCGTGGCCGAATACATATGTTCACTGTCACTGTCTGTATTCGAAGTCCGAAAGCGCTCGCCAACAGAAGATGGTTTGCAGAAACCAACGAAGACGGATAAAATGTATGAATATATATTAAACATTTGGTAGGGAAGTTATTTTTATTATCTTCAAAGTAGGGGGTTAGAGAATCTGGTTACCACATGAAAACAGCTAGAAGCGTGGAAGGTTGCATTTAACTTTCAATCGATACTATTATCGAGATACAGAGGTTACATTAATCCTTCTATAGAATGTGCTGATGGGTGCATTGCAGGATGTCTTCTGGAACGCGGTGGTCCTGCGCGGACGGCACTCGCCACTGACTAGATAGCAATCAATCGTATGAACGTGTCTGAAGAAGATCTTGCTCATCGTCAAAGATTAGTACGATACTGGCCAAGGTCCCGCAAGGTCGAGCTGTGCGTCCCCCAAACAAACAGACGCTGCAAACCGGAGGGTATCGATTCTGGTCACGACGCCATCTCACACTACACACTTGCGTCAGCACTTATCTCCTTCTTCCTCCTCTGCTTCTGTTGCCATCATACTGTGTCTCGTCCTTTGAGTATTTAGATGCTTTTCAAGGCTTCCGAGCTTTCCTTATTTCTATGTTAAAATCCGTCCGTCAGGGCGTTACAGAAACAGCATAAACTTATTAGATTCAATATATATATTATGACATGAATAATGTTTAATTTTATCTTATAGCACAATGCCCCTGAAGCTGACTCTAGGACGACAAAGAGAGGAGAGATAGGTTGTGCACTCAACCTTCGAAGTTCTTCTCAAGTGTCATCATATTAGACCCTTTTAAGGATTTATTATTATGCATATAAATGTTAGAATATTAAATTCACGTTTATTATACTATATATATTTTTTAAATTTAATAATATTGAAGATGTTAATGATTTTTCAAGCTCATTTTTGTCTAACCTTCCTTTCCCCCCGCTTAGCAAAAAAAAAGAATTAATTCAATTGTTTTCCAAATATCCATTTTGGTTTTTATGTTTAAAAAATAGGGGCACATCGATCGATGACATTCTTTTTTTATTGACATTTGATGATATATAAAACTTTATTCTGAAGTAAGCGGACCTCTTCTTTTTAAAATCAGGTGTTATTATTTGCATGTTGTTGAATTGGGAGGAGAAAATCTATAGAAAGCAAAAATTGAAAAATCTTTAATGTTTTTGTTTAAAAAAAAATATCGATCTTAATAAGATTTTTATGAGTACAATTATGCGCTACAACAATTTTACGAAAAGTTCATATTAAAAAAAATATCTGAGTATGTAATTTTGAGGTTTGAGCGAACTACCCCTCATTTACTTTCTGGTTGACATGAGCCCTTCTTTAGTTAAAAAATAACAAATTGGAATTAGCGGTGGACACTATAAGAAGTCAACTGTGAAAGCTTTGTAGGTCTGGTACAAACAAACTGGACGAAGGAGAGCTTGTTCTTTGAGATAAGAAGTCTACCGGGAAATGACTGAAGTTTTCCCCAGAGATAGACTCCCTGCTCGGGGGTGAAACGGGAACGGCTCCCTGGGACAGGCCTACCGGTTTGGGACAATTTACTTTACGCTCTGCTTCTTCTTATACCCCCTAGGTCAGTTCGCCCTTGGCCTAGCCCATCATCTGAATCACAGTTATCAGGCCACGGCTACAAAGATAGACCCAGATAAATCTACCGAATTTGTATAATTCCTCCGTGATTCGCTTTCAGACTTCTAGTCATCTCTGGCTCATATCAATTTTTTTCTTTTGTCTCTCGCCGAAAAAATAATGTCAGTCGCCACCGAGCACATCAAGAAGGCGCATATCTAAAAAATTTCCCGTGAAAGATAAATATTTTTGAGAATGCTGAGAGATTTATATTGCCTGAATTCATCAATTTTATGATCCTAAAATCCAGATACCTTTTCTACCTAATAAATAACATATTTAACACATATTTACATAAGCCATACAAGTTTCAAGAACTCAAGATGACCGCGTTCTTCTCTTAACGACAACTGCTTTATCTTGATCACCAAGTTTCATTTAAAATAGGCTAAATATACGCGTGTGACAAATGTACTGGTGTTTGTCCTTTGACTGGGAATGGTAAAACTGCCAAATATACAACAAAACCAATCGGGGCTGTTTTCGCACTTTCGATGTTTAGGAGCAGAGGTAGCCATAAGGAAATATTTCAGTCCAAACACACTATGTAGTTCTGTACACTTCCGTTACGAAATACTAAATACTGCTTACCGACAGACAACGTTTCACCACAGTATAACAGACGTAAGTAAACAGGCAGGTCTAGACCAGCATGCACCCCACCCACCGAGAACGTGAAAACTAAAAACATTTTTTGAAACCAGCATGCTTGAATCTATAGAAAACAGCTGAAAAATCTAACTCAAAGAAATTGAGTTTCAAATTGTTCCCCAGTGTTAATAAAATATAATCCCTGATATATGCTTATTGTTGATATGAATGCCACTTCTTTAATCTGTAAAAAACAAAACAACAAGACCGTATTAAGATGTATTAAGTTATTTATTGATCGGAAATATACTTTAGTTCATATAAATAAATAAAAAAGAGTCTCTGTAAAAAACTCAAATGCTGAATATTAAAAACAAAATTAAAAGTGTTCAACAGTTATTGAACTATAATAGTGATCAATATTTTTATTTTAAAAACTGTACTAAATCATAAAATCTCCCACGTTTCATTTAATATAAATGTAATTAAGTTAATTGTAAGTTAAATATGATTAAAATGATCCTATAAACCGATAAGGGAGTGAGGATCTTAGATAAAGTTATAAAACTGCCCTATGAAGCCTAAATAGTGAATTTGGTTTCCATGTTTTAAAAACAGACCTTCGAATTTATATTCATAAGTATTTTTCTTCAAACGAGTTTTTCGTTTACATATTGTTATAGGCTACGGGTCACTAATAATTAAGAACAGCGATAAATTGGAGTTAATTTATTATAACAAATGAATACACCTACTAATTACAGCTAACAACCGAACCTACTGCTCTAACTAACCACTAAATAAATAAATGTATAAATAAATAAATTACTTACAGCTAATCAAAAATATATTCAAATTCTATAAATGTGCTTATTTACAAAGAGGCATCAAAATGACCCGTTAATTACTCTCCCTTCATGGAAGTGGCGAGGCAAGCCTAGAAGAATTTAACAGTTTTACTGGCTAAATGTGATTACGAGTACATCTTTTGAAATAAGGAAGCACATGGTCTCCTTCAATTGGTACCTTCCGTATAGGTCTGGTCCTTTCGTTACTTGCTTCCCCAGTCTTTATAGGAAATAAATGTTAGAGAATTACATTGTACGTCTATTATATTTTTATGTTTTTTGTTACTTTGCAACAAAGAAAATACTACAATCATTTTTTCAACCACTTCACTCCATAACCCCGTCCTCTTCCTCGATAACTAATTTCAGCTGTTAAGAAACTCATCCTTTAGTTCTCAGAAAGAAGTTCCAATGTCAAAATCTCGTTTCTTTTGTTTTACATTTTCGTGTACGCTAGAGTGCGTACAGACTAATATACACAAACGTTGGGTCAACAATTTAGAATCAGCAGAAGAAACAGTGCAATTTTTTAAAAAAAAGTCGCGTCACGGTGAATAGTTTCACTTCCTTGATGAAAATCTACTAAAATCTGTTGCATTTGAAAGTGAGAAAGGCGTTCAAGTAAATGTAAATAGGCCTGAGGAAGACACTTACTGCCATTATTCAGGTCTGCCAATCAGATAAAATCTGAAGGTTCTTCTGGGGTAGTTCCAGGGGGGTGAGATAACACATCTTTGGTAGGATTTCCGATTCTATCTGATTCCTAAGAGCTCTTTTTAAAAAATAATAGTATCTGTATTATCTGTATTTAATGACTGTATTTTATTTCCCTATATTATGACATGAATAATGTTTAATTTTATCTTATAGCACAATGCCTCTGAAGCTGACTCTAGGACGACAAAGAGAGGAGAGATAGGTTGTGCACTCAACCTTCCATGTTCTTCTCTAATGTCATCATATTAGAGCCTTTTAAGGATTTATTATTATGCATATAAGTGTTATAATATTAAATTCACGTTTATTATACTATATATATTTTTTAAATTTAAGAATATTGAAGATGTTAATGATTTTTCAAGCTCATTTTTAAAAACAAAGTCGCGTCACGGTGAATAGTTTCACTTCCTTGAGAAAAATCTACTGAAATCTGTTGCATTTGAAAGTGAGAAAGGCATTCAAGTAAATGTAAATAGGCCTGAGGAAGGCTTAAGAGCTCTTAAAAAAAATAGTATCTGTATTATTTGTATTTAATGACTGTGTTTTATTTCCCTCCCTTTTAATAAATTTCTTTTGTGGTTTTGAATTTTAGATTGTTAGATACCACAAGAGGGGAACAATTTTTTATTGTTCCCCAATTTTTCATTCAACAACACATTTTTTATTCACAACACATCAACCGACATGATGTGTTGTGAATTCTGATGGTCAAGCTAGTTACATAATTTATAAATGGAAGGGGAGGACCTAGCTGGGAGTTTCAAATGGAGTTCTATCTCATTCAAATATAAAGCAATATTATATATA
>KZ807036.1:787394-798317 GCA_000696205.2 Oncopeltus fasciatus
ATATATAAAATTATATAATTCATTTTAATAAATAATATTAAAATTAAAAGGCTTAAATTTTAATTATAACACAAGTTTATTTAAATTTAGACTATAACTTGTGTTTGCTATTTTTATAGAATTTGAAAGGTTCCATTAGTTTTATAATTGCCGATTGATTTCCCAATCAGTGACTACGAATGAGAAATACCAATTGCAATTCTCTACGTCGCGTTATCATCATTCCCCAGATAATAAAATGCATTCCATATACTCCCAAGAACATTTAGACTGTGTATGTCCTTGAGGTTGCTTTTATTCATGTACACATTTTTATAAATATTGAACATAAATAAAAAAATAAATATATATTTCAAAGGTCCTGCGTATGAATCTGTCTTAACTTAAAGGAACTGGATAAGAATCTTCGTATTTCCCATTCTTAATACCACAGTTCCTCACCAGGGAGCAGCATAGTTGTAGCGTTTGTGTTTTGATATGAGGCTTAGCGTTGCAATGGCTCTTCCCCGTGTATGAAAGAGAAAATAGCCCCTAGGTTCATGAGATCTGTCAGTTTATTGTTGACCCTCATCTTAGGGAGTTAGCCAAACATGTATAGTCAAATTAGACACAAATTAAGACTATCGGCTTTGAAGTTAGGTGGACCTATGGTTATAATCTCATTCCTTCTTGAATATTTTTCATAATTAATACATTTATTGATTCAAGAGTGATTTATTTTTCCCTATTCACAAGTTAATGATTATACACTTTTAATAAGTACCATTTTAATAACCAAAAAACAGTACGACAGCTTGGCCGATGGAAACCGTAACATTCAAGTCTAGCAAGCAGGTTCGAATTCCGCCCTGAGCAATTATTATTTATGAATAAAGCTTGTTAAACGCCTCGGAAATTCAATGTACGGCAACTGTCTGCAGAAAGCTCCTCCATCCTTGTCCCTATTGTGATTGAATAGGTGGGGAAAAACCTCAGAACAAATCATCTATAAATAGAAGGTTGAAGAAGCGATCCAAAGGCCATGAAAGCCGAAGGATTTAATTCTGGGCCATTCATAGGTAGCGGCCATCTTGAAGTTATCACAATATCTATTATAACAGTTTAACATCAGTTTCTGCGACTACATATATTCTACCATATGAGAAAAAATAACTGTTTGACAATATAGGCTAAATAAGCCAAAAATGAAGTTATCCCATTTTCTTTTACAATTTAATACTGTTAAAAAATGTCTAAGTTAACTTAAGAAAATGAAACTGTGCTCAAATTATTAGAAATTTTATGGGTTAGTTTTACATAAAAGAAGAACTGCATCTTAAAGATTTATCACCATCAATTTATGTATTTATCATATTGTTCATATTGTGAAGTACTTTATTTTATTTAAGAGCCACGTCAGAAGCTTTTGGAGTACAGATCTGATGCAAACTGAGTGAAGCCACGAGGTATGGATCAGATCAGCAACTTGATAAGCAAATGAAGATGCTTCACAAAGCACCAAAAGCCAGTAAGCAAATAAGTCTAGCCAAAGGCAAGTTGTGTTTCCTTAAATTAAGATTGAAACTTAAGATTGTAAGGATAAAGTTTTGCTTAAAACAGATCGAAGAAGAACCATCTATTCCCAAACCAAATAATTCTATTCTAGTACTTATCTTAAATTGGAGACGATTGGAGATTCGCCTCTAATAATGTCAATTAGCCAGTAATAGCACTGGGAAAGCCCGAATCCACGTGATTCTCGAAGAGTCCTGCAGAAGCCTAATGACCACTCAGAGAAGTTCGAAGACTGGTTCTTTAAAGAATAATTACTCTTGCGTCAGACGGCAAGGTCTCCTCCCAATTAACACGGATGTACCAACCTCTGCAGTAATCGCAGATCCGCCGACGTATCCATGCCCTGCTTAAACTCACACACGGATCTGGTATAGCCGCTGGTAATGCCACAAACATTTGTGTTACAAGGTCACACACTTGCGACGCGTACATTTCAAAACATTTCGGCAGGTTTACCTCAAGGTAACATATTGCTTGTTCAAACTTTTGAAAACTTCTTCAGGTATACGCAGACCGTACTTAAAATTCAAACATATATTCCGCTCAAAAAGTTCTTAGTATTTATAGGGGAGAGAGAGGGAGAGAGAGAGAGAGAGAGAGAGAGAGAGAGAGAAGAGAGGGTGAGAGAGAAAGAGAGAGACTCTCTTCACTCCTAACTGATGAAGAGCGAGAAATATCCCCGAAAGTTTTACTCGTTGTAATTTTTTTTGACCGCTCACTACACTTTTTCGCTCACATGTTCTTATTTAGTATACATGTATATGTGTATATTATATTGCTTGATGTACACACACACACACTTACATACAACTCCGACAATGTAGAAAGGGTGACGTATCACAGTTAAAGTAAGGGTGACTAATCACAGTTAAAATTACTTTCATTTAAACATAGCATAAGTATACATCGTTTTAATGATAATGCATTCAATTTTTTTGGAAACAAATAAATTTTCAAACAAAATAGAGATTGTATGTTGTGAGCCTCTAAACTAACTTCTGCATATTTCAAGCAAATAATCTCAAAATACTTTTCAATTTACTTAATATTTAAGAAATTCATAATTAAGAAAAGAGAACATGAATCCTGAATAACACTCAATAAAATTTTAATTATATAACAATTATTTCTGTATTTAACGATTAATTTTCCGAGAAAAATTTTTTATGGGGTACATTTAATATGTAATAATTGTTTAATATTTTCGCTGCTTATTTAAGTGTATACTTCTCCAATTTTAATGTTAATAGAGTTGTAATGTTTAGTCGGAGGCCTCAGGTTGAGAGCGTTCTGTGGATTATGCCGTCAGGTTTGCTGGTGAAAGGCCGACTCTTTACTCAGAAGAGAGGTAAGGAGTATGCAGAGGCGTGAGAAGTGAGCTCCTCGCTGGGAACAAAGGACTGAGGAGGGACTAGGAAATGACATAGTTCTGCTGAAAGTTTCGCTAGCGAGGCCTTGCGTAACCCCGCACCGAGTGGTACCGGCAGCCACGCCCGGCCTCGCGAGACTCCTGGCGAACTTGGCGACTAAGAACTCTTCAGCCGTTGGAGACTGTCGCGTTAACGATGGTGACCTTCGAAGCTGAGTTCATCTGGGACCACTTATCCAGCCTTGCAATAGTTCCAGCCCGACCTCAAGATACTCAGAGTCAAACTTAGCTGCTTTGGTGACAGTGAACTCTGCTTTCATTGGGGACCATCTCGTTAACGATGGTGTCTTTCGAAGATGAGGTCATCTGGGACCACTTATCCAGCTTTGCCATAGGTCCAGCCCGACCTCAAGATACTCAGAGTCTAACTTAGCTGCTTTGGCGACAGAGAACTCTTCAGTCATTGGAGACTATCGCGTTAACGATAGTGACCTTCAAAGCTGAGTTCATTTAGGACCACTTACCCAGCATTGCCACAGGTCCAGCCCGACCTTACGATACTCAGAGTCAAACTTAGCTGCTACGGCAACAGAGAACTCTGCTTTCATTGGGGACTATCGCGTTAACGATGGTGACCTTCGAAGCAGAGGCCATCTGAGACCTATTGACTGCTTAATTGAATGCTTTGTAAATAAGTGAAATTTTTTTTTTCCGAATGAGGAGATAAATTATCAATTTCTTCTGTATTGTTATTTTCCTTTTGGTTCAATACGATGTTGTTTTCTTTATGGAGATACTCGTATATGCCATTGTGTATGTTATGTTAATGTTTCCAACATAGAGTTTCATGATTTTTGTTAAAGGACTTGTTATTCCATGTCATAAGCGAAGATCGTCCGTTAGGTCATATTTAGTACTATTCTCTCAGGAGCTTCTCATCTTCTTATTTTTGTATCTAAAACAAGTTTACTGGAAAAAAAAAGTTTATAACTTGTAAAATTTGTAGTGTCATCACTGCACCTTGCACCTGAGTTTTCTTAGTAAAAAATATCTTCAACTCAAACTTGAGTTTACGTTTGTTGGAGTTTTCAGAATGGAAGACTAAATGCTCACCGAAATTCATATATCCTGGAAGACACCGGATGTCAAGTCGCCCAAGTTAGCGTTACGAGCAAGGACCATACATAGTAGCATATGTATCTTCTTTGTGAATGTCTTACCACCGGCGAATTTATGCTGGGAAACAATTTTTTTTAGTAATTGTCTCGTGTGATTTTAGTTTCAATTTAAATAAATTATTATTCAGCTAGAAAAAAAATGAAGATTCCCACTGGTACTATCTTTACTACCTAAATTTTAATTTTGTAAATACATTACCTAAAAATAATTTATAAATAAACTCTACTCGATGAAAATAGTAGTCTGTAGAATTGCAATTATCAAATGTATGAGTTATGTAAGAGACTTCGTGAGAACGGTCTCATACGATTTGTTAGTCTAATTGAATCGTTGGTCGATTAGTAATATCATGCTAAAAAGAGACCTACAATTTCAGAAGTAAATAATTAAAAAAAAAAAAAAAATTTTATGTGCGCTGCTCATGGAATCATGGAACATACTATTAAAAAATGTATTTTATATCTGAAAATATTTATAAATATGATATCGATTTAAAATTAATGTAAAATAATTTTATCAAACTTCTTAAGTTTTTGAGGTATAGAAGATACAATGAATAATAACAAATTAAGTCATAAAATGAAATTTAAAAAAATGTATTTATTTGCGCCGGTCGTTCCTCAACTGATGTGCAAAGAAGCTAGGCTCATTCGACATTTATAAGTTTCAATTATGTTCGATTATAAACATAAATTAAATTTTTTCTACATATATTCCTACTTGTAGGAATATCAAATATTTTTTTTTTCTATTATCATTTTGCAAAATAAGTAACTAATACTTTTTAGGTATGTGCCGTAGGCGATGTGGATCGGAAAACACACCTGCTTTTTAGAATATAATTATAATAGATATCATAAAAAAATCATTCAAAATCAATGGTATCATGATCTAATGCTAAAAGATAAATATAATTTACTTTCCCCTACTTTGAAACAAAGCTGTATTTCAAGCGCATGGAATTTTACTTTGTACTTTCTTTTGTGAGTGTGCGCTTCTGTTTTTGTTTTATTTGTTCATTTATGAGAGTACATTATATACCATTATATTTCATAGAATTTTATGGCCTTTATATTAAGAGATAATAATAATATAGTCAGTTCTTTGCAAATTTTAGTTCTGCATTAGAACCTTGCCGGGCACCGGCTATCCGAGTTAATCTGTTTTGGTCTCGCAAGCACGTTCGATTTTTTTCCTCGGTAATCATTTATCGAGAAACAAAAGCTTACCCAGAGTCATGGGTGTTTAGAATACGAAGCCTAGTTTATAGCTTCTTCCTCTATGATCCTAAGTGATTGTATGGGAGTCAAAACACAATAATAATAGTACATTTAAAAAAAAAAAAAAATCTTTATTTATTACATTCTGTTATATAACATCTTGTAATTTGATGACTTAAAATAAATGTACATGTATAAAAATAATATAAATAAAATAAAAGAAAGAAAAAATATAATGAAATAAAAATAAAATTTACAATAAATAAATAAATGGTCATCACTGTGCAGGGAGAAGGGGCCCATCGACCCCACTCCCAATAAGTTTAGGCATTAAGGCCCAGGAGAAGAGACCATCTCCGTTTTAGTCGCCGGGGAGGATTGTGAAATTATAAATTAAATAATTATCCATTTAAAAAAAAACGCCAATCAAAATCAATAATTTGTAATAGTTATCTAATTAATAATTTTTAATGGTTTATATATTATGTATCACTTCTTTGAGGCTCTGGGCACAATCGAATTCCTTCCTTAGTAAGCTGATCAGTCATCTCGTTTCCAGCGAGACCAGAACGTCCTGGAATGCATAGGAGGACGGCTTTCTTGTTCGTGAGCATTTCACATTCTGATGCTGCGTCAGTGAGTAAAACAATATCTTGATATTCACGTCTCAAGCTATCTAGCTGCTACAAACATGGTTTCTTGCAAACAACTAGTAATTCCGCTTTGTCCAAAATCCTTTGTGGACAGTCTCTGACGCAGGGGATGCTAAATGAAAATTTTAAATTTATTTAATATGCAAACTTTCGCTTGTTTTGGCTTAATTTCTAGCGGTATTCAACCATTTGATGAAAGATGCTCAAATATCGAAATCGATTTCCCTAATTCAGAGGTTACTAATAGATCTATTTGCCGGAAAACCATTAAGAAAACAGCGAAAAATAAATTTACAAAATTTTCGCTATTTCTGAAAAAAACTTTGTATATGACGGACCGGTATTTATTTTTATTAATTTGATATCCGAATCCTGCATGGGCTTGAAAAACATAAAATTTTCAGAAAGAGAGGGATATAATGATTTTTCAGATGCATAAAAATAGTTTATTATGTATTGCAGTTCTTTCTTCTCCCTAAAGGAACTAAAAATAACAGAAATGTTAAGTACCATAACAAATTAATAAGTCCTTCAAGTTAACTAGCTTAAGATCTTTAAAAATAAAACTACACTTTGAGTTGAGTGTATTTACTAGTCTACTTCTCTTATCAGTACTTTAAAAACGGAACTTCTGATAAGGAAACAGGGGTTTAATGAGTGCAACTAGGTGGCGCAAGTACATATCGCAACTAGATTATGTAACTACCGTACGGGAAAAAGGCTAGAATGGGCTTTCTCTAACTTCCCCAGAAATATCCTCTCTTTTTTTCTTATCTTACACTACCTGTTTTAATTAGTGTACCAGTGTATCATTAATAAGCAAAATAATCCTATTAGTAACTGTTCTTTAAGGCAAATAAAGTTAATTATCCACTACTTGAACAACGCCATATCACAGTGTGTTAGTCTGTGTTTTTTTAAATTTTATTTATTTACATAAATCAGAATATATATGGAAGGTGCATAGGATATATTCAGAGTGATACCAGACCTAGAGGTATGTGGAATCTTAACAAATCCCATTACTACCAATCAGGTTTTTTAGTTATCCTAATCACTTAATTTGTTTCCTAAACAAATATTTAATGAAGATCTACAAAAAAAAAAAAAATTACAAATTAATAATAGTCTATTAATAAACTAAATAGTAAACTAGAAAACCAAATTCGGTATTTGAGCGTCTTTTGCAAAAGTTGAATTATTTACATCTTTTAAAGTAAAATTATCTTCTACTTTGTGCAAATTCCCAAAAGGGAATCATTTGTTCAAATCAGTCACAAACACACATATTTTTATTTTATTTTTACATCTACACACGCATATATATATATAAATATATATATGCCCTTAGATTAATTTGTTTTTAGTAAATGGAAGGGGGTAGGATTAAAGAACACCAAAATTTGTAGTCTTAATATCTTATAATGCTATTTAAATAGGAAAAGATTTATTGAACACAATATGTCTAAAATTCAATGCCCTATTGTTATTGTTCAGTAACATTTTTACGAAAAATACTTGTTAAGGAATAGATTAAAGAAAGTAATTTTGGTAGCTGAGGGCTACCCCGACACTTCCTCACCTTCTACTGTGACCTGTCAAATTCTTCTTGCCTTTTTCACTCATTGCTATCAATAGTTATTATAATCAAATTAATCACTTTGTCTTATCTATATTATTGAAACTAAGGAAATATGCTTAGATTACATAACTCCAGTGTGAAAGACTACTAAATTATTCTTTTTTTTCTTCTTTTTTTTATTTAAACACTTTACTTAGAAATTACATCCTGCACAGCGTGCTTCTTGCAATGTGCTCTCAAAGTATATAATAAATGTGTACTAACATAATAATAATGTACTAACATTATTCACATCGAATGAATAGGAAGTCACAGGGAAGAAGCATGGCATGAATGAGGAACCTATCCAGAGCTTTCCAGGCATAAATGGCTGGAAGCTCCCCCAAGCTGGAAGTCTAATGGCTGGGGGAAAAAGAAGATTTGTTATGTGACTCAGACACCCTTGTCCTTAACCTCCAGGTCTGAATCAGGGTCGGTCGTTCAGCGGTGAGATTCATTAACCTGATTGTTTCCACCGGCATTATGCTCTGAATAGACAATGGACTGACTTCTAGGTGTCATTATAGTCCGATATCGCGAAGATTGTCATCATTCAGAAGAAATGTTGTCAAGCAACTGGAAATGTTTTTGTCGCGCTCGTACTTATAGAGAAAACAAGGATCTGAAAAAAACAAACAAAAAAGCTTAAGACTTGTTGACTATAAAATACACATGTTGAATTAAGTTAAATCAAATTATTGTAAGTCAAAAATCGGCACAGTGTTTTGTTTTCTCAATTTCCCTCAAGAAAAAAAAGCTGTTCACGCTTTTTGAAGTTCTTTTTAAAATGTCTGCGACTCTTCATCGACTAAAATAGGATAAGTCTAAAGAAAGCCCGTACGACTTCAGAGAATAAGTGAATTTCTGATGACGTTTTAATGAATATTTGTATTGGAACTTTTCAAAACATGTATACCATCCCCCCCTCTGCCCGCTAATGGTCCAATTTTGTCCAATAACGAACAGAGCCTTTCGTTATTTCGAAGTTCATTAAGAAAAATAACTAATAAAATAAAGTAAGTCAAATTTAGGCCACATGAAAACCTCCATCCCAATTATTCAATTTCATTATGTTCAGTGTGCTTGTCTCATTGAATATAAGTCGCTAGGAACTTAATTTTAATATACATAAGACTTAATTTCGGTATACATATCTCATTGATTTATGCTCTAAATTTTACAAGAAGTTAATTGATCAGCAACAAAGTACAGCGTTGATGACATAATGTCCTTTAAATTTACAATTAAGATTCATTTTTTCTTCCAAAATTAAAAAAAAATTGACATTTAAAAAGAAAAAGATCAGAGTTTATAATACTCTGATATAAATTTGGAAGTAAACAAATTTCTAATTGTTTCAACTAACAAATTGTAGGATATTGTTTATTTCACTTGTTTTATGCTTCTCCCACGAAGCGGCTTGCTATGGTATGAACGTTTTTCCTTACCATCAAAGAATTTGATGATATGGGGGGCCAGGCTAGCTCAGGGAATCCGTACGGGTCTCGCAATCCTGACGCCCCGGGTTCAAATATCTTTTATTTATAATATAGAAGCTTGTCCTGAGCCATGGGTGTTTAAAATGGGGTGGCAACCTGTAGATAGCCCCTTCCTCCATGACCCTAAGTGGTTGAATGGAAGGCTAACACTAAAAAAAAAAAAAAAATGGATAATTGTGGTTAGGAAGTATTCGATAATTGTCCTGGTGTATTTATGGCGGAACTGACTTTGCCTTTTTATATATATTTAAAGTTGATATAATATGAAATTGAAATAATTATTCAATGTTTATTTATTTTAGTGTTGTTTTATTATGTTGGGGAGTTATTATGTTGACAAAAATGTTCTTTAAGAAACGTCTTGAGCTCTTTGGTCGACTACAATTTGTATAAGAAAGCGTAACTCAAATCCTATATTAGAAAAAAAAAATTAAATCTGGAGACTCACCCCTAAACAAATATATAAATTCAAATATAAGATGTGAACTTTTAATTCTATGTAGCGGAGTAAAGAAAAAATATATTTATTGATCTACCAGTTATACAATTTGATGGAATTCCATATCGTGATGTTTCTTTAATATAATATTTGCTAGTGCAACATAAAAATAAAAACACTTTAACGGACTGAANATTTATTATAATTTATTAAATATATAATAATAATATTTAAATTAAAAAAAATCCATTAATTTAGGTTGTTATAGTGGTCGAAGAAATCCCGATTCCTGTCTTTTATTAACTAATTTATAGTAAACATATTAAAGTGTATTTATAGGGCGTAATAACCTAGAAGTTGATTGCCCTCCAATGATCTACTACTACTACTACTCTACGCGATGTAGAATCCTGCCCCTGAGTAAGGTGAAGGTTACCTCCCTCCAGAAAAACACCCCCACCCCCTGTTCCAGAGACGTAATGCTCGTAGAAAGTCCGAGTCCGAGTGCTTCTACGCCCCGCAATTAAATAATTACACCCGAGATATTTTCGCGCTGACCCAAAGCCGGAGCAATTTTCCCTTTCCAAAAATAGCCGCCGCTGTTTGATACCGCCCCTGGGAGATCAACCCCACGGAATTATCCCGTTACACAACCCTTATCTCGGTGGAGGGAAACCCAACGATTATTTAATCCCTGAAATTGGTTAGTGTCAGTTCCCCTTCTAGGCACCTTATTTCCATTCCAAGAAATTGACATAATCCGATAAGTTATTTGCTTTCTATCAAGCGCGGGAAGAAATGGGGGAATTTACCTCTTCAATTAAATAACCCACAATTGATTAACACGTGATCTGACATCACTGACCCATACTTTGAGTAAGTTCTGCAAAGTTAAGTAGCGAATTTTTGTTGGGGTTCGGTCAAGGTTGGTCCAATACCAATACAGACAGTGACAGTGAACGCATGTATGAAGATGGACAATGTCCGAAAGCGCTCGCACACAGATGGTTTGCAGAAACCAATGAAGACGGACGATGGAAGGTATGACAGCGAATTTTTTGTTGGGGTTCGGTCAAGATTAGTCAAAAAAAAAAAAAAAAAAGTGTAATTTTTATTTATTTGCCCTTATAAAAATACACATTATATTATTGACAGAAAATAAAAATACATATTTTTTAAAAATGCATTTTTTTGATCAACCTTGACGGAACACCAATAAAAATTCTCTACTAATAATTTCTACGGTCAAAAACTCTCCATCAATAAAGATTATTTTCTATCGGGTTTTACACGCAGAAATCAGAGTGTTACATTGCATCATGACAAGTCTCTCTCTCACTCTCTCTCTCTCTCTCTCTCTCTCTCTCTCTCTCTCTATATATATATATA
>KZ807036.1:798356-819634 GCA_000696205.2 Oncopeltus fasciatus
ATATATATATATATAAAGTTATGAATGTATGCTGCACTTTGGAATTGGAATTATTGCAAAACGTAGTCCAACAAGGACGTCTGCCTCCTCTTTTACGGAAATCCAACATAAAATGAAATTTGCATTTAAGAAAAGTATCGCAGACAAAGGCCTTGCAGTGTTATTGAGTGAGCTGCGGATGTGAATTTGCATGACAGGGCTCATTGACATCGCTCGTTGTCATTTGACAGATGTCAATGTTGACTTACAGGGAATTCACTTCTGCTAGGAAGTAAAACCTCTCTTGGAAGTTCAAGTGATAAGAGTTATCTTGAGGATAAGATTTTGCTGAATAAGATAGAGCTTACAATGTAGACATTGTTCAATTTTCAGTAATATAAATATTTAATAAAACAAATTGAATACTCTCAATATATAATTTTAAAACAATTCCCTTTAGGCATCAGTGATCCAATCCCCTAACAAATCTTTTAAATTTTATTTGTTCATATAGTTCTTTAAAATGAATCTTCATCAGTTCGTTTATCTTGAAAAAAAAAAGAAGCGGTATTAGAAAAAAGAAAAATGTGTTAGCAAGAATTGTGCAGCAAGAAGATTCAAAGCTGATTTCTAAGAAAGAGAAATGAGTTGCTCTTTACCTATTACTAGGAGTAATTAAGGAAATAGCGAGATAAGAACAGGAAGGTATTATTGAAAACGTGAATGACTTAAAACCCCAACTAATAGCTATTTATTAACGAAACTAAAACCATTATTACCATATAAAACCAATTCAGGAGCACTAATTATAAGATGACTGAGCTCCGAAGATGGAATCATTGATTCTGAAAGCGCTCAGCAAGTAAAAAATAAATAAAGGGCGAAGCATTGATTTTATTTGGTAACCTTAATTGTCATCAACTTCGTGCAAATAAAAGATTCAAATAAAAATATTTAGTTGCAATTGTAGGTGATTCAAATTTTCAAGGATAGATGTCAAACAAGTCTGTACACAGATCGGAATACACACAAATTATCGAATACTTTAAAGCCTAAATAGACCAACAGATAATTGCACCCACCTCACTTCTGAAAGTTCTATGCCTACTTGACATGGATCTATTGAAAATGTTCTATAAGGAATAATATTTTATGAAGGCGATGGGATTTATGTATTACAGGTCTGAAAGAAAAACGTTCTATTTTAGGAACTTCTCATGGAGTAAGAAAAAACAACATTTGAATTCATAAAGGAAATCTTGGGTTTTGAAAACTTTAATGGAAGTTTGTTGTTTTAATTTTATAGCTAAATCGGCAAGAGAAAATCTAAAGACAAAATAAATATATTTTCAAATGTTTAAGAGACAAAATGAACAATTTAGATATAGTAAATTTTCATAAACAATTCATCGATAATTTTGGTATATTAACTTTTTCTTCATACCAACTTCCTAAGAAAAACCAAATTTTTCTATTTTCAGTGAGATGTAGGAAAGCTCTTACCAAACTAAGGGAAGCTGTGGCATCTATTTAGCTACTGACTCACTGAGATATAAACAAAGAGCTACATCTAGCTGTCTAGTTTATGACGACAGAGCAGTGCTATCTCACAGAATGTCTGAAAGGTCTGAGAGGTCCTTGCTATCGCAACTCTTGAGCAAACTGCGGGGTAAAAAGGTTTTATTATTAATGTATGTCATCAAAATATGTCATCTACTCGTATGCAGCACTGTAATGTAATTTTCTTAGCCTGTGATTTTGTCATAGAGAATCGAAGCTACTAATTGCAAAATAAGAATTAGAATACAATATTGCAGATAATTGCAAGCGAGAAGCTTTTAATTACAAAAAAGAAACTGGAAAGATAGACTGTGTGCGCTATTAAGCAAAATCAGACTAATAAGAGTGGAGGATTACCGGAAAATGCAAGGGCTATTAAAGGTTTTCAAACTGCAGCGGGAGTATATTCGTTTTTGAGCAATAAAACTAAAGAAAATATTTGTTTATTGATAAAGAAATATTTCAGAAGTTACTCAGCAAAATTGAGCTATCAGGAAAGGAAGTTTAACAACATCCCTATATCTCTCTCCAATTCAGTCCGTTACCTTGGGTTCTATCTTGACTCTCGACTAAACTAGAGCTAACACAATAACTTAAGCGACAAGAACTCAATAGACGCCACGGACTCTTATACAGACTAATAGGCGCTCACAGCTGACAACAGAGAATAAACTGACTCTTTATAAGAATTTACTACGGCCAATCTGGACATACGGTGCAGAACTGTGTTAGGTGTCGCTAAGCCTTCCAACATTCAATGAATACAATCTTTTCAGTTCGAAATTCTCAAAATAATTGTAATCCCCCCATAGTATGTATCCAACTTTACCCTTCATCACAACATCCTTTCGTCCAAGACCTTATCTCCACCTATTTCATAACAAGCAATCAATATGCCGAATTCCTATCATTCAGTCATTTGAGTCCTATTCTTACAATCCTCATAACGAATAAAACGGAGATCAATGGGTCTCTCCTCCCTGCAAAGTGACAAGAGTAAAATTTAGGTATCTCTCGTCCTTCTTCAGTGAAAAGTGAAGAGAAACTGCTTATCCCACTGTTCTTGTTTACTTTATACATATAAATATATATGTANGAGGGCTGATGGTTTTTAGAATGTTAAAAATGTTAGAATAAGTTGAGGAAATTTGTTCTATGTCTGTTCTGTCGTTAACTGGATAGTGTTGTAAGTTGATGTGAACGGTTTCAGACAAACGTCTTTTGCTTTCTACATTCATACTCTTGATATCACATTGTATTATAAAGTAGATCCAAAAAACACAAATTTAAAAATAGATTTTTTTAATTTGTGTTTTTTTGGATCTACCTCGACCGAACCCCAACTAAAATCATCTTAGTTCAGTCAAAGTAGATCCAAAAAACACAAATTTAAAAATAGATTTTTTTAATTTGTGTTTTTTGGATCTACCTTGACCGAACCCCAACTAAAATCAACTAATAATAATATCTACAGTAAAAAAAACTCTCCTTTTGAAATACAATAGTTGTTAATTTTTTCAATATAAGGCCAAATTAAGGGCTAAATATGGCTTAAATTGGACCAATAGGTTTACATGTTTTAGAAAGTTTATTGACTAACATGCATTAACTACTATGCTGTAGAATTCGCTCAGTTTACGCAGTATGAGCGTACGGAACATATGTATGTATTCATATCAATATATTTCAGGCCAAATTTTAACCCCACAATCTTCCTCAAACCTTCCTCTCGTCCATTAACAAACTCACCCAACTGTCAAAGAAAGGATACACAAATGGCATATTTGATTTAAATGAGGAATAGATCGTGTAAGAACAAATATGTATTTGTAATTTGTGTGTTTTTATATGATGGGAGAGGGGGTGAGAGTAAAACGTTACAAACAAAAAATTGTCTTTTCTTACGAAGAATTATTATAAAAGTAAATTAGCTTGAGGGAAAAGGGAGAAAATGATACGAATAGGAAAGTAATAAGTAACAATGATTTTTTGTGACATAACATTAGCCTCAGAACAAACTCCCACAGGAGTTCTACAACTTTCTATATTCAGCACATGTACTATCTTAATAACAGAACTGGATCTATAATTCAGCCGAGGAATAAAGCTTTCATTGGCCAGTGTAGAACGCAGAAGTTGATCTTGGGCTCAGAAAATAAGTATAGCAACCCTCCGATGAATGTAAATATCACTAAGGTGTACCTAGGTCAGTGATTTCTTATTGTTCTGAGTATGAAAAAACTATGTTTATTGATAACGCATCCAATAATAATTGTTGTAATTAAGCTGTTTTTATGTTTTATACTTGTAACAAGTAAAAGAAAGTAATGTAAGGACGTTTTTAACCGCTTATGAGCAGGTGGGAGGCTTAAAAGGTACTATTAATTTCTTCTTACCTATTTATTAGTAAATGATCTTATTTTATTCTTGAAATTTATATTATATACATATATATATATATATATGTATATTATATGCCAACGTTTCGACTATCATTGTGTGTCATCAACANGGGGGGGGGGGGGGGGGGGAGGCTTAGATCTCAGAGGTCTAGCTAAATCCATATTAGGGCACACAATCCCATAATCACAAGAAATTTAAAGCCAACGGAACAAGAAAATATATTTATTAGGATTAGGATCAGTTTATAGGGCGATCAACATCGTGGTTATTACGCCCTATATATTTATTTCTATATAAGTCTAACATATATTTGTAAAATATATTTCGAAATAAATTTCAATTAAATTGAAGGAGGGGAGTTTAAAATAATTTAGAAGGGTACATAACATATTGTATTACTAACCAGCTATAGATTCGCCAACGTTTCATATTAAAATTTATGACTCATATTAAAAATACTTTTTCTTAAGCGTAACTCCAACTAAATTTTGAAACAACTTTAAACTACTTTTGAATAGCAAAATAGTTGAATTTTAGTCTAGTTTCTTAATATGACAAATAATAATCATTAACTATGACAATGAACTCCAAAAATAAATAACCCTTATCAAATTTGATGCTTTATCAGGACAATTATAAATCAAAATAGAATAAAATAAATATCCATGCACCGAATTCGATGAAATTTGGTATTTAGTTAGTAAGTGTATGGGCGGTTTGTCTATTTTCACATGAGTTTGAGTCATACATTCTAAGAGGTATAAATTTAAGGTTGAAAGTTTAAATCGATTTTCCAGTCAAATAGGTGTGGTCGGTGACGCAAACTTATTTAGCTTCACATTGATTAACCTTTGTTTTCGCCGTATCTCTAACGGATGTCCCGCAAATATAAGGTTTGTGTTTAGGAGAGGGAGTATCTCAGCAAATTTAGTTGCAATATATCCTCTATTTTATTTTATTTATAGCTTAAATACTGTAATAAAAGTTTTCAAATTAAATATAAGTATAATTAGAACACTTCTAAGATTTAAAGTATTAAATATAACTACAACTTCTAGTTATCCTCGCCAATAGATTTGGAGAACCCTTTGACCAAACTAATTGAGAATTAAATTATTTTTTGTCTCAGTTTTCATGGTATCTCGATCATTTGTATCACAGATAGATATTTTTCACATCACAACAATATAGTTTAATTTCCTTCTATCTATCTATCTATCTATCTATCTATCTATCTATCTATCTATCTATCTATCTATCTATCTATCTATCTATCTATCTATCTATCTATCTATCTATCTATCTATCTATCTATCTATCTATCTATCTATCTATCTATCTATCTATCTATCTATCTATCTATCTATCTATCTATCTATCTATCTATCTATCTATCTATCTATCTATCTATCTANTTAAAGCAGTAATTTGCCACACCTACCTATCATGAAGATGAGAGAGGACGTCCTGTCCCTAAGTTCACATTTCTATGACTAAACTATATAAATTTTACTTTTTCTCAGAGCGAAAAAGTAAAAGGAGTGGGGGTAGCAGGTACAAGGCAGGAGGAAGGTGTAAAGCGGCCTGTTACAAGAGAGGGCAATAAAAGGACAAAGGAAAAAAAAGGGCGGGGTATTATTGGGAATGTGACTTTGGAACTGGGAAAAATGTTTTGACAGGTTTATTGAGACGGAGGGCTGATGGTTTTTAGAATGTTAAAAATGTTAGAATAAGTTGAGGAAATTTGTTCTATGTCTGTTCTGTCGTTAACTGGATAGTGTTGTAAGTTGATGTGAACGGTTTCAGACAAACGTCTTTTGCTTTCTACATTCATACTCTTGATATCACATTGTATTATAATTCTCTATTATACTAATTTCAAATATTATTCTCATGACATTGTATTTCTACAGCCCTGAAGATGGCTTACAATGTAAGCCGAAACATTGGCAGATAATCCTTTATTAAAAAAATACATTTTTTTAATTTGTGTTTTTTTGGATCTACCTTGACCGAACCCCAACTAAAATCATCTTAGAATAATATCTACGGTCAGCAAACTCTCCCTTTTAAAATAACTATTGAACTGTATTATCCATTGTGTAGGAAGAAGAACTCTATTGGAATAATTGAGTTTGCGCTAATAGTTGTTAAATCACAAATAATAGACAAAGTGCGATTGACCATAACTCTCGTTGGTCTAATCATGAGATTAAGAGATAAATAATAATATCGGAGATTATCTTCTGTATATATCTGTCACCAGGTATACGAGGGGCTCTAGCCATCAAATATCCAAGGAAATGCTGGAAACTGGAGTACTTGCTCAGAATGTAGAATGGAGAGTCGTATGCAAATCGTCCTGGGAGAAAGTCGTATGCGACTTGTTAACCGAATGCCGGTATTAATTGTTATTCCACTGGTTTGTAAGGTCCTGTAACAGTGATGAAGTGGGGGGTTACGTCACAGCGGTCCGTTTATGTCAGCCGTACACACGTTGCATTCAAATATAACTTGTCGATGCATTATATTTAGTTGCATTTCTCCTCAAATGTAAGTAATAATGTAAATGTCAATTGATCCATGAAAGAGGAAATTACATTCATTCAATGGCGGGAAAGCGTGGAGCAAGTAACAAAGATATATTTAAACTTCCTCATCATAAAAACAGCTTTGATGGCTATTTTCTTTTTTAGCTATAAACTTCATTTAAATAAGATAATTACAACAAAAAAAATATCACTTCTTGCCTCTGTGCCTCACTATGAATACAGCTCTCTTTCTTGACTATTTAAAGATTTAAAATTAAAGCAATAATAGTTATAATTGAATATATGAAGTACTAATACAATAGAAAATATTTTTAAAATTTCTGTCGAATTGGGAGTGGGATCAATGGGCTCCTTCTCTCTGCAATGTAACATTTAATTGATTTTATTTACTGATTTTTTAAGAATTTTATTTATATGTATATTACATTAACCCATCAAATTACAAGATTTTTATGAGCAGGTAATTAATAAAACTTTTTATATTAAAAAAAAAATGTCCGTAGATGCTGCATAATGTAAAAGATTTTCCATGCTTCATTTAAAACATATATAGATAAGATTAAATGAAGAAATTTAATTTAAAAGCCGGAGATAACAATTAGTGTAAAATATATGATCACTAAGCTTTGGTATAGACTATGCTAGAAGCAATAGTGGGGTTAAGCGCTCACTTATCTTAGTTACATTCATAAATTTCTGCGTTAACAAGCGTTTTTTGTATAAATGTTATACAACATGAAAGTTTAGAAGAAATTTCGTAAGAGAATTTTACAATACATCTATAAACTTTTCTTTTTTTTTGTAACTCATATAACAACGAAGATATGTATTTTAAATTCTGGTCTCCCTTTAAATCACTCTATTCCCTCATCCAATTATAAATGTCTTACTTCAGTAGTTTGAAATAAAAAGCTTCCGACCCAAATTGGTTTCTATATTTCAATGGGCCCATAGGTTCTATATTTTGATGGGCCTATATTTTAAAAATAAATGTAGTAAAATAAATCCTGTACTCGAAATTACATTTTAAATATCTCTCATAGTATGCGTTTATTTCTTAATTTTATAGAATATAAATGTCAAAAATTATTCTTTACACATATTTTGTTTACTCTTTGTATTTTAATCATTTTGACAGACTTAAGAGCGCTTATAAACAAAAACTCTCTCTCTCTCTCTCTCTCTCTCTCTCTCTCNCTCCATAAACGGGTGGGAATATAAACAGGTACAGGATTAACTGGATAAGAAACAACACAAAGTCCAGTCTGGGGTAATGGAATTTCTATTTTTATCTCTTACGTAATAATAATGTAAATATTTGTAAGTGATCCTTTAATTTTGTCCGGCAGTATATATGTATATATAAAACAAAATCTAAAACCCTAAATCCTTATTTCATTCCAAATTGTTTTAAAATAAAGCTAGTACAGAGAAAGTGTTAAATACCATCAGGCTTTAAGTTAGGGTTAAGTAAGGGTGACCCATAGAAACATTGGGGAAATGTCAGCGCCCCCTACCCGGGATCAATGGGTTTAGAGCAGAGGTTTAAAAGCCTGATTGTGAATGGGTGGCTGGCTCTGTGGAAGTCCTGATAAGGCCAACACTTCTTATCAAGGCCTGAACCTGATGGCCTCGGCACTGCTACCTGCCCGATATCAGTAAACATGTAAACATCCCTGGTTCAATGGCCACCCCTGTATTGACTCCTCAGGAGACCTATTTTTTAGGTATTCTATACCTAGTTTCAGGTCTTTTTATAGTTTAGGTCTCTCTAATCTACTATTGTGTGGATTTATTTCAAGCTACTTGCTACTAAAAACCTTATATGGTAGAATAGATTTTTAGTTAAAATAACCATATAATAAAATTTTAAAATAACACAAATAAATAGTACAAGGTTTGTAACTTCAACTTACTAATATTAAAATGAAACCTTGAGTTTTAGCATTAAATGAATAATTTTAAAATTAGAATACTATAGTGCAGAAACTCAATAAATTAATAAAACAAATAAATAATAATAACAACTAGATGAAGTAAAATCAACATATTCTTAGGAAATTCTCTAATTCATATAACTTTTTTTAAATAAAATTATTTTTCATATTCCCGTTTCAAGTATTAAATCATTTATAGTTCTAATTCTTTTCCTAGATTGTTATAGAGAACAGCAACCCTGTTTCTCTAAAGAAGTCCTGAAACTTTGGCAACAATAAAAGCTTATATTGTTCACAAATTAGTTTTGTTTATACAAATCCTAAGACCGAAGGCTCGACAAATCCTTCTTCATGATGTTCAATGGTCAACTCATCTATCTGCACATTTAATTTAGTCTCTAGTTTACTGCAAAAGAAGTTCCCTTAGACCAAGGGGGAGAAAAAACCCCTAGAGCCACTTATGCTACCACAGGGACACCTAAAGACATTAGCTGTGATGATGGTATCATTAATCCAATGACCAATTATATAAGGATTTGAAATTTAATTTGTAAAAGAAGAGAGAATATCCAGAAAAGATAATTTTATATTTAATATTTTTTGAAAAAAAAAGAAAAAGAAAATCTCTTTAATCAATATTTCTGGTAAGATTGAGTTGCGGACACTCCATATTTTCAATGTTGTTTTGAATGTTGTCTTCTCTCCTCATGAGATTGACGTTAAATGTCTTCTTTTTTTTTAAATTCATTGTGATGATCAAATTACAAAATGTTTTTATTTAACAGAATGTAATAATTATACCGTTTCTTCTTCCGGGTTGGACCGTGTCAAATTGGTGTTATTTGCCGAGCTTTCGCACATCATGTGATGGCTTCTTCAGGGCTGAAAAGAGAATGAGAGTTGTAAAAGAGAGATTTTTAAAAATCCAGGTGGTATATAATTAGAATGTAATAAATAAATAAGCCCATGTCCTTACGTGATTTCTTTAATAACTAATTTCGTTCATTTGGACGTGTTCTATCTGATAATAACGGAGAGGGAACCATTGTACTACCACTATCAGTACTGTATATATCGGTAAAGGTAATCATGAGTGGTAAAACAATCTTAGACACGTTCCTTTCGAACAGAAGAATTATCTTGAATTCACTTGTTCTATCTCTGTCTTTACCAAAGTATTACCTGTAATTGCATACTTTAGTTTCTATACTTTGTCATACACCAGTTCTGTTAGATATTCTCTTTGAAGAATGTAGTTTCTTCAAACATGTGCGATTCTATCGCAATACTTTACCTACCCCCTACCCTGAACAAAACCAATAATAAGAAGTTACTTAAGGCTAATTGTACTAATTTCAGAGCTTTTTACTTCACCAAAAGTATTTTATGATAATCATAAAAATAAAACTTTACTTAAGTTTAGGATTTTTTACAGTCTAAAACTGCAGGCTTCGACAAATTTCTTTAAGCTAAAGTTTTCAAGAGTTACGATGTCATCTTCAGAGGTTACTTCACTCCTAGGATTGGGAATAGGTTATAGACTCCATCATTTGAGTATTACTAACAATCACATTGATTCCCAAGCTCTGAAGGCTTTAAATTAGCATTTGTCCAAGCTGTCGCTCACCTTGTAAATTCTCTGGATATGGAAATAAATTCACTGAGTATTATCCAAATATAATTGGTTCAATGGGAAAATGGATGAAAACTTAATATAGCTTTTCAGCGTCCGGATTTATTAAATGAAATGTGACATCTGTAAATTATTAAATGAAATGCACTTCTGTAATGTGCTGGAGTAGGCAACTCTTCCCCAGAAAACGGGAGGGGTCGCCTGAGGTAGGCAACAAGAAACAGATAGACTTGCTGACTGGACACATCGCAATCCGAGAAGTTACATCTCACAACAGACGAAAATAAATAGATATATTTTATAAAATTATAAAACAATAATTAACGAAATAAATAATGGTATAGCAGAGTAATAAAACAAAAATTGTAATTAAGGATCCTATGAAAAGCAATAAATAAAAAAATAGTCAGAGCTTGGAGATTTAAATTTTGAAAATCCAATTAGTAATTATGACTTTTCCCAGTTCATCCCCCCCCCCCCCACCAAAAAAAGAAATCTACTTGGAGTTTTCTATGCAACCGTCTACTTTATAGAACCCTGAATCGAATAGATTATTAGTAGATAATTCTTTTTGGTTTTCACTCAAAGTTGATTTTAAAAAAAATACTATTTAATAACAGTGTGTATTTTTTGTTATTTTTGATGTTTCGGCTTACATTTTAAGCCATCTTGAGGGCTATCATGAAGGCGAGAGGAGAAATCTAGCCACCTGGATCATATGTTCATGATTAGATGATGAACATTTGATCAAGTCATGAACATTTAATCGAGGTGGTAAGACGCCTTTTCTCGTTTTCATGATAGCCCTGAATATGGCTTAAAATGTAAGCTGAAACGTCGGCGGATAATAAAAAATACACATTTTTTAAATTGTATTTTTTGGATCAAGCTTGACTGAATCCCAACAAAAATTCTCTACTAAACCTGAGTCAAAGTTTTCTTTTGTAGTCAAAGTTGATAAGTATGTGAGTTTACCATGGTCTGCTAAGTTCAGAGAGACATTAATTGATAAGGACTATGGACTCATACACTAGCTAGAACTAGAGGCTCCCTCATCGATCGCCGATCGGCACACGGCGAACTGTACCCCTTGTCGTGCTCTCCTTCTTCGGAAGAGAGGTCTCCACTTCCACTCTGGAGGAGTGCATATATCTCGAGGCATCTGGTCCGGGAGAGTGGTGAATGTGGCGGGCGTTGTTCGCTGTCCTCTCCCAGGCGACTTGCGTATCCTCGAACGCTATCAACCAGCCCCTATCTCGAGACGTCTCTCTAATTGAGGAAATACAGTCAGATAGGCAGGGAAGTCCCTTCATATCTCATCCTCTCCTTTCCCCATACTTCTTTTTCAAAATACATCATAACTAGTAGACATTTATTGGCCTATAGCACCATGAAACTTTGCAATAATTACTAATGATAAACAACAAAAAATTAAAAGACAGTTTCCGCATGGAGTACACTGCGACGAAATGCAGGAGTAATAATTTGAATTCAAACGTAGATGTATTAAGTGGTTTCCATTCTAGGTTAATACCTTTCTTCCCGCTCCAGCCTTTTCCACAGTAAACTGCCGTACCATCCTAATCCACTAGCACAAACCTTGTCTTCCAACTCCAACCCCTACAACCCTCCCCGTCGACTCAAACGAAGATGGCCCCGTAACCTCCTGGGGACATAGTCTGTAAATAATTTGAGAGTGATGTCACTGGCCACTTTCTCTTCTCATGTGACTTTCATTACTTCATTTTGATCAAATTACAAAATGTTTTTATTTAACAGAATGTATTAAACACATAAAAGTTTAATAATAAAGGACCAGTGAAGCATTGCTATATTTATTATTAATTTTCTAGTTTTTGCTCTCCCTCACTCATTCTCTCTCTCTAGAAGAGATTCCTGGATTAGGATTAAAAGTTTAATTTATAAGTAGCCTGAAATTGCCTTAGGAAGAAAGGATGTGCATCCTATGACAATAAAGAACTAATCTAAACTAATCTAATCTCTCTCTCACTCTTTCTCTCCCTCCCTCCCGCCCTCTCTCACTCCCTCTTACTCTCTCCCCTCCTTCTCTCCATTAGAGTGGGATCAAATGACTCCTACATCAGTAAAAACTTTAAAATAAAACAAAAAAATTCAAAATTGAAAAAAAGTTAAAGTTATAGAGGAAAATCACTAAATAAAATATAAGTAAATCAAAGTATGCCATAAAAGAAGCACTACACAAACAAAATTATTTATTAAAATAAAACTTCTTTAAAAAAAATTTTTTTTTTCCTAGAAAAAGATTAAATAGTACCAAAGTATTCTCTTTTTTATGCTTTATGAAGCTGAATATAAACTGTGTTCAAATAATGTAACAAAAACAACAAATATTAATAAAAATATGATAAACATAATTTACGTTTTTACGTTGGATATGGGATCGTGTTTAGGCTTACAAGCAGATTCGCTAACGATATATTTACTAACGATTAGAGCTTCGTATTAGAGCATAAAGGACCTTGGCCTTTAAAAAATGAATGATTCATTTGAATACCGATCGATTTATTTATTTATTATTTCCCATTGGTATTTTATAAATGACCTCAAAAGAATTTTTCGTATTATTACTTTCTGACAGTTTACCAAATTTGTAATTGCTTTTCTAAACTAAATTATTTTCAGTTCGAATAAACCCAATCTTGAAATAACGTGTTACAATTTTTACATATCAAATATTACGTTTTATCTGTTTCAATTATATATTTATTAGTTCAATATAAATATGTCTCAGAATTAATTTTATAAAAATGAATTAAAGACAATTACANAGACCATGTCTTCAGATTCCTTCCCCCACAACCCTCCCCGTCGACTCAAATGAGGATGGCCCCGTGACCTCCTGGGGATATAATCTGTAAATAATATAAGAGTGGTGTCATTGGTCGCCTTCTCTCATCATGTGATTGATATTGAATGTTATTTTTTTTTAAATTCATTGTGGTGATCAAATTACAAAATGTTTTAATTTAACAGAATGTAATAAATAAATAAAAGTTTAATAAAAAAAATTTTTTTTCTAGTAACTTTTTCCACAATGCAGATTTAAACCTTTGATATCTGCCTAAAAAATTATGTCCCTTATCATTTTCACCTATGTTTATGGTTTACTGAACTTCTTTTTATTTTTTTAAAATTACTTTTTACACAAAAATAACTTTTTTATGTAGTATATGAAGCCCCTTTTTAGCAAAAATAATGCTAAAAACGTGTTAAACAAACGAGGACTTTTTGTCCTTCATGGTAAGAAAAAAGTAACATTAAAAAACAAATACTGTAATTTTATAGAAATTATATTTTATGTCATTTTTGTGTAAAGAAAATATTTAAGAATGCACGTTCAAAATTTGAAGGCCAACTTTTCTTTAAAACATTAGAACTCATTTCTGTATTTTGGGTCTACTATTGCCATTCAGTGAATTTTTGATTAATATTTTGATGTATTGATGAAGAGGAGTAGTGATTCATAAAAATGAAATAAATGTATTATCTAATAGCTATCTTATTATTTGCCTTACGAAAAGTTTATGTCATATTATAAGTTGATATAATATGGTACAGGCTTAAAAAAGGAGAGTTTTATTGACCGTTGATATTATTATTAAATTATTTTAATTGGGGTTAGGTCAAGGTAGATCCAAAGAAATACAAATTAAAAAAAAAAAAAAGTGTTTTTACATATCTTTCTACATTCATACTTTTGATATCACATTATATTATGGTAATTCTGTATTATAATATTGTCAATTATTGTTGTATTCACATGACATTGTATTTCTACAGCCCTGAAGATGGCTTTCAATGTAAGCCGTAACGTTGGCAGATAATCTTTTAAAAAAAATACACTGTTTTTAAAATTTATATTTTTTTTGGATCTACCTTGACCGAACCCCAATTTAAATCATCTAATAATGGTAAAAGCTTAAATTCCCCTCCTCACCATACAACTATTCTAGGACTGTTTAAAGTTTTAAAGGTAAGTTACCTTAATAGTCTTATCTTTTGTAATCAATGTTCGTATTCAATTGCAACATCAATAGGTCATTTACTCATAAATAGGAGTAAATGACCTATAATGAAATATGAGAAATATACTAATTATACTGAACTTCTGCTTCAAGGATCATTAAATTATCAATTTAGTATAATAATCGCCAGCATATTAGATGCATAGACCAATACTCTTGTGATTAAAAAGTAAGTAAATGTTGTTCATTAATTTTATTTTGTATGATCATGTTTTCTTAAAATCCTTCGTTGATCGCTTTTTTGCTAATTTCCTCGCATTAAGGGCGGATAAATGAATTGTATTTTTTTAAGTGTGGGGGCATTGATCAAGGTGAATTATCCTGTGGCAGGCTCTTGCAAAACCTGTGAGCAAAACAGAGTGACCCTGACATATGTGTGGGGCTTAACTGGCATTGAGGAAAGTGAAGTACACATTGTGCTGAAATAAGATTAGTAGTGGCTAGGAGACAATGATCAGCTGTTGTGGCAAATGCTTCATATTTGGACAATAAAGAAAGCTCGACAGCGAAAAAAAAACCTTCACCTTTGTTAACAAAAACAGTTCCTTCCTGTGTCTCACAAAATTTTTTTTGAAAGATATGGCGTGCACTCAGTAGAGTTTAAATTCCACTGCCTAATGACAAGGAGTTCAGATTTTTGCTGTAAACGTTTCAACCTATTTAGAAGATGTCCTTGCATTATCAAACATGTTGTTCTCTAGCTTATTAAATTTCTACAAGAGTTTTGGCATTTGTAGTTAATATTTATAAGATAAACAGTCATTAATTATTGACACTCGGTGAGAAATAGCCTTATAGTATTTCCATTAAGTTCCAAAAGAGGGCGCAATATCCCAGCAGGCATTTAGTACGGGACATTAGAGCCAAAGATTCCCTGTTCCTAATCACAGAGCCAAGTATTTTTTTTTTCTATTTGGGCTTCTGTTTTTAATGACCCAGATGATTCCTGCAGAGTTCGCCCAGCAATAAATGGTTACCATTCTTCATTGAGTACCAACAAATCTTTTGTGTCCCTTGAGTCCGAGCATACCACCGAGAACAAATAATTTTAAATAAATATTAATATAGTTGTGGTTTATTATCACACGTAAATTTTAAACAATTAAATCGAGGGAATTTAATAAAAAACATATCTGTCCCAGTCAGGACTCGAACCTGGATCTCCTGCTTTCCGGGCCGGTATGTTTCTATTAGACCACCTGGACGAGCTAGATATTATATTAAATTAAACAATTAATGCGAAGGAATAGAATAATAAATATACCTGTCCCAGCCAGATAGATTTTATAATAAGTTATCTAGCTCGTCCCGGTGGTCTAATAGAAACATACCGGCCCGGAAAGCAGGAGATCCAGGTTCGAGTCCTGGCTGGGGCAGATAGATTTTTTATTCTATTCCCTCGCATTAATTGACTAACATAAAATGTATTTCCACCCAAGGCAGGTTTTATTCTGACGTAGATCAACTCGAAATTTCGTCTCGCTAATTAATCTGCTAAATGACATGAGAGAGATGTCCGGGTGGTGCCGGGGGTGTCGTCGCCGTTCAGGTCATTCTTTCTGGCCTCTGTTCTCCCCTTTGCCCCTAAGCAACTTACGAACTACAATTCTCACTCCACACCCGCATCCAGGCAATAATGACCCTTGTGGTTAATTTGCCCCCAATGTATCAGTGAGAACGATGCAAGAAATCAACTGAAAAAAATAAAATTCCTGAATAAAGTTTTGTTTTATCATTTAATCCATCTAGTAAAAAACTGCGCCCCAGTACATCCAAAAATGATTTTCCACGCAAAAAATTCTATTTTGGAATAAATTGGAGTCAACTGAACAAAGGACTAAGAGAAAACAAAATTCGAGAGATATCAGGATGGAGCTATAAACTCATGAGGCACTCAACTTCAGTTTTACATAGAAATGAAATTATTTAGCGAAGATGTTCATTTAAATCCTTGTATTTGGAAATACCAAATTAGCTTTGTATATTTCAAGACTAAGAGGGCCCACCTAATTCTATTGAATACAGACAGTGACAGTGAACACATGTATTCGGCCAAGAAGATGGACAATGTCCGAAAGCGCTCGCCAACAGAAGATGGTTTGCAGAAACCAACGAAGACGGATAATAGAAGGTATGATAGTGAAAAAATATAATAGACGGATTATATTCATTAGTAGTGAAAAATTCCCACCGAGACAATAGCAGAAGAACTCTCAGAGCGGGGGTTCAAACCGAAAAATGTCCTGAATGTCCTTGGCACCCGGCGGGGAACCGAGGGAACTTATAAAGTGCCACTCCCGCTATTTTTCGTAGATCTGGAGAGAACAACAAATGTTAACTCCATATATGACCTCACAGATCTATACCACACAAAAGTAGTGGTAGAAAAGCCTCACCCTCGACGTGACATAATTCAATGTCACAGATGCCAACAATATGGTCACTCAAAGAGCAATTGTAACCACCTCCCTCGCTGTGTCAAATGCGCGGAAAATCATGAGAGCCGAGACTGCCAGAAGACCAGGGACACTCCAGCCACCTGTGCTCTCTGCTCCAAGAGTCACCCAGCTAGCTATAAAGGCTGCGATGCATACCAGCAGCTGAGAANTTGAAAAAAAAAGAAAAAAAAAAGCAAGGCAAGAGATAATATAAAAATAATAAATGTTATACACGGGAAAGATATTCTTAAGGGGCCCCAGGGTAGCACAGGAGAACCTTTGGGTTTCACAATCCTGAAGAAGGGGGTTAAAATCCCACTCAGGGTGAGCTTTTATTTATGAAAGCTTGTCCTGAGCCATGGATGTTTAGGGGATGACTGGTATTCACATATTACAAATCACATTTTTTCTTAAATAAATTGACATCTCCTTGGATATATTTTTAACTCAACCAATGCTTTATAGTTCACACTTTTATCGACTCAATTGATTCGATAACCTGTGTGTTACTATCCTGTGGCAGACATTCCTTTTCGAGGACATACAGATAGAATACCCGCTTCAAGTGGCCTTTTCAACGATAATTTTATTATTATTAACTTAATTATCATTTTTTTAAATTATTTTTTACTGTGACTATTAACCAGCACATTACTATATACAAAATATGTAGAAAGTAATAAATAATAAAGTTGAAAAAAAAAAAAAAAGAAAAAAAAAGTTAAAAAGTAGTGAAAATAACATTTTAGATTATTTACCTAAATCCTGGTATTTTAAAATCCCAAATTAGGTTTGTATATTTCAAGACTAAGAGGGCCCACCTAATTCTACTCCTAAATATTATTCTTAATTTTTTTTTAATGCTATATGATAAAAGTGATATGATTACATTTTCAACAATTCTATTCTTTACATTTTTTCCATAACACTAATAATAAATAAGATATTACGCTTTTAAATTTTGATATTTCACTAAACCGTTCGATGTATTTGTCAGTTCCTAAATATGCAGTCCCATTTATTTTCGTATGATCTGATAAGGTGAACGGAAATAAATCAGTTTGGCAACGCTACCTGCCAACTCAACACTTCAACACACAAAAAAATTTAAACCATTTTTAAGCAGACATGGCCTTTTCGCCTAAAATGTTGAGTGGCTGTAAATCGAAGACGATTACTTTATGACTTGCGGCCAAAGTATTTTTGAAATGGTGAGTCGGATGCAAGGAAGATCTAGGAAAAGTCAGCTAAAAATACTGTTTTCCTTGAAATGTTTCCGTTTACACACACACTTGATGCCAGATATAAAGCAAGCAAAATATTTTCCACCGAGCTCCTTGAAAAACATCAGAGATAAAAGATGTTGGCCTGCACCCACTACTGATTTACAACTTTTTAGCATGGCACCTATTCCTTGCTGTAGAGTCGTAATAAGCGAAGGCTCCTTCTCATTAAACCAATGTATTTAGGCTTAGCAGCTTTAGGTAGAGGTACAACTTCCGTCTTCAGAAGATCCAAGATGACAACCTTCACTCTCAGCAATAAATTATGAATATTCCTTACTATACTCAGCCAAAGTCACTAAAAATATAATCAAAATTCTATTAAATTCATTTCGATCCTTCTAAAATGTAAAATAAAAATATTTATAGCATTTAAAACTTTTTTAATACCTAAAAAAGTTTTCCATCTTTATGATTAGCGATTTAAATGTTGGACCCAAAAAATAATATTATTATAGTTATTATACTCACAGTAAAAATAATATATTTAAACAATGAAGGTAACAAGAAAATATTCAGAGGGTGGGGAAATCTTACTTCTCTTATTAGTTATTTCTCAAACATCCTCACTATCTGTTTTAAGTAAAAAAGGTTATTTTTGTTGTTTATTTTTATAAAAGATTTCTTGATATGAAACATATAAAGAAATATGGTTCCTTTTGTGTTAAATTAATAGCTATGTGAAGGTATACTCTAATTATTAAATAAATAAATAAAATATTTGTATTTTCAAGGCAAAGATTTGGGTCAAAAATTAATGTCTTAAGTAATATAATATATCTATCTGCAAATTTCAAGCCACAAAACTTTAATAAAACTGACATGTTATATTATAAAACATGAATATATATTAAAACCAAAAATTAATTTACAAATCTATTTTAATTTCCATTAAAACGGATGGTAACTTCATACATGATTCAGACATTAAAATTATTATTAATGATGAGTCTACATCACAGTTAATGTCATATAGTAAAAATTAAAAGCATTAAAACTTTAATAATTTTTTTTAAAGTAGTCAGGAAATGGGGACTCCAGCTTTAGATAGAAGACCCACAAGTTTAAAATAGGATTAATGAAGCCCAATATATAATTAGTAATTAAAATTACATTACCTTAAAAATGATGCCAATTTAATAAAATAGAAGAAGAAATTTTCGATAGAATAAATAATCATTATTTATATTTATATTGAATTTATAAGCGAAATTAATTTATTCAAAACAAAAAGGTTCTATTTATTTGTACACCTATATATTTAGTTGTTTAATGATATTTTATTTTTATTCCTTCATATGATTGATATCCGTTTATCATGTCATCAAGAAATTTCTTTATGACCACATAGGTCATTCCAAAATGGATGTTACATAAATTTAAATAAATGAGTATTTATTATATCATATTGTATTTTATATATTTGTAATTGACATAAAGTTTCCATTGTCTTTTATATGAAATATCTTTTTGAATTAAATTTTGAACATATTTTTTATAAGATTTTATTTATAATTTATAATAATTTTAAGTGCAGTATTCTTCCTTGGATGTGTTGTAAATATATGATTACAAAAAATTTTTTATTAAAAGAATATAAGAAGTTCCATTAAAAAAAAAAAAAGATATTTGAAATAATCAGTAAATTAGTTTTTGATTTTTATTGGATAATGTCGGTATCATGGCTTATAGCAGAAGCTTAGCCAAATAAGTGCATAGTATTAATTAATAACTAATCACCACAAATTGAAATAAATAAAATATATGTTTAAAATAAGGTATCATAAAATCCAGTGATAGAAATTTTTTTTGCTGCCATATTTCCAGAAGAAAAATCAGATCAAACTAGTAACAATGATCATGATTTAGACATTTGAAGCTTAAATTCATTACACTCATTGTCGTCAGGGACGGTTGAAGTTGGAAAACAGAAAACAAGAAGTAGTCATGTGAATTTGATTGCTTATAAAAGATTATGGCAATTCAAACAAAATAAAACACTAATGAAATGAAAATTAAAAAAAAAAAAAAAATATCCAGTGGTCATCCAACGGGTTCCTGCTATTTCTTCCGTTGTCGTCGTTCGGGAAACGCCGAAGTGAGAATGGCATGGGATTTTGGTGTGAAGGGAGCAGGGGAGTGGGTTGAAGAGTATTGTTCTAAGACCTGGGCTAATGACCTTTTGCCAGGTTGGGAAAGTCAGTGCTGGATCTGGGGCTGGCTTCAGACGTCTCGGCCATCGCTCGCCGGCATGGCGCACCTAGGGGGTGTAGGGGTGTAGATACCCCCTTCACTAGGGCGTCTAAAAGAGGGGTGAAATTCTTCTTCTAACATTTTTCTTATATTTCTAAGGTTGATGTCTTCGAAGTATTCCAGAAATTTATATAGTGCATGCGGATAGTACTCTACCGCATGCGTTATTTAATTGTCAAAATTTCCTAAACCTAATACACAGGGAATACAAATAGATTTCCTTATAATTTCATATAAAAATTATAATATAAGTAGCTAGATTATTTTATTGGAAATTGAGAGTAGGAGTACATAAACTGGACTCTTAGGACTAAGTCTAAGAGGAACTGAATTGATGAGAAATAAGCCTTTGAAAAATTTAGAATTCATAAGTATTTTAAGGCAGCGTTAAATTTTAACTGCAGCCTAACAGAGCTAAAATATATGGATTGGTCTTATTTGGCTTTAACCAGAGACACGGTAGTTTTTCCTTCAGTGTTTCTGTTTGTAATAACCCCCCAAAAAAAATCTGTTAATTGAATTGAAAAAGTCAGATGTCCTGAACGGTATTCACACATCTGCTCTTTCGTTCTGTGGTTCTCGAATAAACACTGCCTTAATTTGTGCCCTCTATGGTTCTGTTTTGGGGATGATTTTTATCATTATATTACACTTTAAGTTTATTTATTTATGTAATTATTCAGCTGTTTATTTATAGTGTCCAATTATAACATTTTAGTTGTTGCAATGTTATAGTATATTAATGAATTTTAATAGAATGATCCATTCCTATCTTATCTTTCAATAACTATGCAGGTTACTTGTCAAAGATGGTAGATTACAAAGTCGGTAAAAATTAGATGTTCAGATTCATTAGGTTAAGTTCAAACTTCACTAATCTTGGTAAGTCATCTTTGTAAAAATGCATTACACAACGGCACTGTAGACACATGCATTATTAATAAATTATCAATAAATAGAGTGTTAAAGACATTGTATTGTGTAAAATGTAGTTTCCACTTATTGATATCCAAGAATACATAAGGTGAATCAAATAATACCGATATATAAGTATATAAAGTAAAAATTGCTAGAATTTGATCTCCAATTATTTGCCAAATATCCAATAAACTTTAAAAATCCTTATAAATTACTATTATGATATATATATATATGTGAAGGTATACTCTAATT
>KZ807037.1:30048-49891 GCA_000696205.2 Oncopeltus fasciatus
ACACACGCGCGCGCGCGCACAGACATACACACACACACGCACACACAAACCACCTCTGAGAGATCTCTAATTACACGCTCCAGTCACGGAATATTGGCTGTTTTGACACTACAATTTCAATTAAAATTAATATCTTAACTAAAAAAATTTTAATTTTTAAATTAATGCAAATCTTGATAATTATTAATTTCAATTCTAAAATTAATCATATACTAATTATTAGTTCTCATTTTTATTTATTTTCATTATTACATTTGATGTTTTCATAGAAGAAATCAATATACAGTTAGAACCAAGGGTCTTCAAATTTGAATAAAATTTTGGTAAATTACCCAAAATATTTCATGTAATGCATATAAGTGAAAATAAGGTGAACAAAACATTCAATAACTTCAGCCCCTTTACTGTTTTTTATTTATTACAATTTCCATTAGAAAGACTAAATAAACACCTGAAATTTACCCAAATGAAAATTACCCAAAAAATCTAAAATTTTATTTTATCGTGACAGACTGAATTTCATTAACAACCTTATAATTGTAGATGGAAATCGTACGAAATCAGAATGAACTCGAATCAGTTCAGACCAATGAAGTTCTCATCCCTTATTTTAACATGTGTTGAAGTAGAAATAGCGAAAAAATAGTTGGTAATAGCTTTCCTAAACTTGCTTCTTTTTTTAGAATATTTAGTTAGAACATTTTGTTATTAGCGCATAAATGTTTACACACATATATAGACAGGTCGACGAAGAGTACATTTTCTGGATTTTTGCGCTATTTCCAATTCATTNATTTATTTCTAAACATTTAATGTGAGGGAATAGAATGAAAAAAATAAATCTATCCAAGCCAGGACTCGAACCTGGATCTACTCCAGGAAGAGATTAGGCTATTTACAGGAGTTCAGAACTTTCGGCTTTCTAGTGTCCAAAATATTTGAAACAATGAAATATAATTATTTTTAGGCTCTTTTTTGCAATCCGTTCGATGAATTCGTGATGGCTGAAATAAGCCGATGAATGAGAGTGAGAAAAAATATAAAATCTTAATATCTTCGTATTTACTAGCGTTAGAAATGAAGTTAGAATAATATAGGTAAAATACTAAATTAATTACATTTTTGTCATATAATATTTTTTGAAAAGGATATTTAGAAATGTAGTTTCAATTCTTGGCAGGGTTCTCTTTATATATATATATNTATATATATATAATAGAAGAAACGGAAAATTTTTGAAATAGATATAATAATTGCAAAAGACCAATTGCAAAATACCAAATTGTGAAATTTACATATCAATGGGGAGAGAAGACACTAACTCTTATTCAGTTTGTATTTGCTGTGCTGTTTTCGGGATTCATATCCCTTAGTGAGAGCCGATACCCTCCCCCCCACCCGTAATATACACATATTTGACAATATTTCATAATGAATCATTTCTTGACATGAATGAATAATAAAAAAAAGATACAAATTTCTGTTATTTATTTTTTAGTACTCGTATATTTCTCCGCTTAACTTTCACAAACACTATGCCGGAAACTGAAATTTCTGAGTCTTAATTGTTATCTTTAAAATAAACCTCATATTGTTATATGTTTTACTTTTCTTAATTAATTTTCACTTCCTAATTGAGTATGATTGTTAAATTTAAGAAATCGTTTTCGTTTAGTAGCTGATTGATTAATATCTGGAAGTTCATAAATTGTTGTCCCCTTTGAGGTTCTCAGCCGTAATTTGAGTTATAATCAGCTATCTGGGATTTGCTAGATGCTCGAATTTTAGTTAATAGATCTGTAAAAGTATATGAATAAATTAGGGATGACCAGTGCAGGTGGTTCACTGCAGGTGTCGCCACGACACCAGTCAGTACACAATTCCGAGGAGGGAACAGGTTTAGTGTACAAAGTAGTGTACAAAACTTCCAATTTCCGATTTCCAAGTAGATGCAGTGAGGAGAATCCTACTATGCACTTAAAATAGTAATACAAAACAATAATGAGATAACATTTATCGAAGCCGTACGTATTAAAAACAAATAAAAAATATATAATATAAAATTAAAAATTTTTAGTGGTAAAAAATATATAAGCAATAATTATTTTGGAGTGTTATGTCCTCATTGAAGAAGAGATGAACCAGGAGAGCGCTAGGCCTTTGTACGCACGTGAGTAAGAAGCTTACTTCATCTGTCTGATAAGGAGATTTGACTTCACACTACGCTGCTCACCTGCTTCTGAGTGTGAATTTTAAAATTAGATTCTTAAATATTTTTTTATCTTTATTTATTGTTGGTTGTAAATCCAAAGATACCTTTTCTCCAATTGTTTTTTTAATTTTATTGGTAATTTAAAATTTTGTATGTACCCCATGACTGGCAATTGTTATTAAATAACTATTTGAGTATGGTATTTCTTGAGTTTTATTATTTTTTGTTGTTTTGTGAGCTAGTCATGAGGAAGGAAGTAACATTATAGTTAACTTATAACTGACAACCACTGTTGAAATACACATTCTATTCGTTAGAAGTTCTCCAAGAGTAAAAATAAATAACTTTCTTAAATGTCTTGAAACTTGACGTCAATGAGGAAGGGGTATCTACAGGCAGCCACCCTATTCTAAACACCCTGAGCACTGGACAAGCTTTTATTTTAAAACAATTCGAATCCGATGGACCAGGTTTGGGATACCCAAACGGATCACCATTTAACCCCACTAATTAATACAAATCCATTCGGATTTCTTGCTAATATGAGTAATATTTAATATTTTCTTTCTATATAACAGCTGACTGGTGGAGGTTCTCATTCAAAGGTGGGTGAAATAATTTAGCAGTTGGTCAGTAACCTCCATAGTTCATACATATATTTTTTTTCTTAACGAAGAGTGCTTTCGAGGCAATACATGCATACATTACCAGATTTGATTATTGATAAAATATGCATTCTATAGGTGTGGGAGATTATATGACCTGGAATGTTCAAACACAAATACGTATTATGTATAATACTGAGAAATTTGCCTTGTTTACGCAATTCCTGCGTATTTTATTTACATTTTAGTTGATATGTCAGTGATTGTTCGATAAGGATAAGAATAAATATGATTATTAGGATATTCAATTAATTAAAATAGAAATGCATTTATTTCAGAAGGTACTTAAAATAAGTTATTGATAAATTATTAACAAAAATTATACAAATATTGGAAGCTATATGTATATAAAAAATTTTTTTTTATCTTTTTGGTGAGTAAATATATCTCAAGTAAATCCAGGAGTTGAGATGCCTTAATAAAAAAAAAAAAAAAAAAAAAAATCCAGGAGGTATCTCAAAAGCACTTTGCTTAGAAAATATGTGTATAAACTGTGGAGGTTACTGACCAACTTCACAATTATTTCACCCACCTTTAATATTTAATAAGTACAGTTTCCTCTGAATCCATGAAGAATGACAATTAATTTTAAATTGATGTGTCATGGTTCAAATGTGAATAACCTGGCCTTCTTGAGGGAAATATATTTATGCACGCAGTTAAAATATATGTTTAAAAAAGAATACATGATTACATGATGACAACGATGTGAAAAATCAGGTATACAAAGATATTAAACATTCGTGAATATACTATAATAAAAACATGAATATATTTTAAATATTAAACATAATTTATTTCTAAACATTTAATGTGAGGGAATAGAATGAAAAAAATAAATCTATCCAAGCCAGGACTCGAACCTGGATCTACTCCAGGAAGAGATTCAGGTTCGAGTCCTGGCTGGGACAGATATAATTTTTTATTCTATTTCCTCGCTTTAATTGTTTAAAATTGTCGTGGGATAATATATCACAACAAAATTAATATTTATTATTTATTTCTGTTTTTTTAAAGTTGATCTTACAAATATTTGAGTAGATTTTTCAATTATAATTTTAAATAGCTTGATTTCTTTTAGGGAAATTACCTATAAATGTTTTATAACTAAGAACTAAATTACTTATATATATAATTATTAATAATAAAAGGAGCACTATTTAAAGAAAGAGTTTTGCATGTGAAAGTAATACATCATTGACTATCAGCATTCATAGAGGGATGAAAACTAATCGATAAGAGAAATGCATAGAATAAAAAACTTTAAAATAAATGGAAGTTCTATTCGATGGATATAGGGCACTCCCTTCGGTATGGACTACAATTATAAACCTGTCACCAAGAGTCCGTGTATGTCCTGCCACTAGGGCTAGCTATCCCTTATAGTTAACGCCACTCAAATGAAATAGATACATCAAATTCAGGTCTGTGGAATAAATACAAGTAAATTATTTTTTTCTCAGCAAATTTTTTTCTCTCTTTTCCTTTTTCAATATTAAACGCGAGGAATATTAAAAAGTAAACACCTATGGCACTGGAAAGGCCTTTATTTGCCCATTTGGAGGAGAGAACCAACCCTTAGTCCTACTATAGGTAGCGGCACTCGGATCCCTAAGGCAGGGTGGCAAACATCGAAGTAAATTACCAATTACTTTCTATTTGAAATTTATTCAAACAAAACTGCATGAACTTAATATTGTTTTAGAAATTTTAAGAACAAAAGAAGACTTAAGGTTACTTAATTTTAGGAACGCTTCTACAATTTTTTTTTTTTTTTTAAAGACAGACTGAAATTTCAGTTCATTTTATTACAAATACTATTATTGCAACCACACTGAAAAATCAAAATGTGTGTCATACAAAACTGTGTTTTGATCAAAACATTTTGAAGGCACATCGATTTGAAGAAGTTTTATTCCAACAAGATAATACTCCTCCTCACTACTTCTTGTCGAGCCATCAAAAAGTGAAAAGAACTTCATGGGTTCGAACTCCTTCTTCATCCACCTTATAGACCATTGATAATATGTCAGCTGTCCCAAGGAATTGTATCAGTGTGGGATAAAGTAATTGGCCAGTTGAGTAATGACGATAGATAACAATAAAAATAATGTGAAATTTTATTATAGAATAAACCCTAATAGTGTCTATAATAAATTGTATATAAAATGTGACGCAAATAATGAATGTGAGTGATCATTTGTACTTTAAAATATAATAAAATCTAATTTAATAATTTATATAAATAAAATAATAACAATAATAATATAATATTTTCCACATGTTGAAAGTAAGGAGCATGTCAATGAGAGCGACTGCTGGATTGTTGCGATTCCCCTTCCCAAAGCACAGTACGATCTCCACACTAACCAGAACAGTACACTAAAAACAAACTCTATCACCAGGGTTTGGTACGATCAGTACACACCTCAGGGCAACCTCCCCTGGGTGACACACCTAGCCCTAGGTGGTGGAAAGACAACTCCCATTAAATATGGAGTACTACCTAAGACGGAGGGATAGAGAAGGGCCGCTGCCTGGGACTAGCCAGGGCCCTTCTGGAGCCAGTGCTGGAGGTGACAGCTTGCGAACCACTGGTGGGCGTGGGTTGAACAGGCGGACCCCAACACGGGGGAAACGCGAAAGAATTTTCGGGGGACCCGTCTCGAGAGACCACATCCCAGCCCTGAAGACGCAGGAATAAGAAAGAGAGAAAATAAGGATCGGTTACCGTCAGGAGCTGTACAACCGTTTTTTTGCGGAATATCCTGGCATTAAAGTTACAACTCAAAGAGTAGCTGACCAAAGACGTGGAATCCTAGAAAATAATCCACAAAAAATGTAAAAGGCCCCAGAAAAAATCTTGGTACCTCACCTGAGAATCGAACTCGGGTTATTTCCTATAGAAAATTTTAACGTGGGATAACATATCCCAATTAATATCATTATTTAAATAAGAAATATAGGAAAAAATGAGAGTTCAACAAATAGCCGACAATGTCAGCTCCTTCGAGTATAAGACGATCGTCTAACTTAAGGATTTAGACTCGAAGAAAAGTGCGGGGGATTATCTAATCTGCCTTGGTGGTGTAGAGGTCAGCATACCTGCCCGAATAGTAGAATACCCGGGTTCGATTCCCGGCTGTAGAGTAAGATTTTTTTTCTGGCTCCTTTTGCATTTCTTGCAGAAAATTTAACATAGGATTACATACCACAATTAACATCATTATTTAAATATTTACATAGCAAATAATCTTTTACCACCGCAGATTATTCAGCAATTGAGAAATAAAGTTACACAGAATCTCCAATCAGGTCATAAATTTTCAAGATATAATGTACTTATTTTAATTTAATATAATTGTTTTTATATATTTTGTAACTTACATAACTTAATATAGTATGAATAACTTTAAAACCAGAATGTACCAAGACCAAGATGAGATTCAAAAACAAAGTTAGTAAAAAGTTGCCCGTTATATCTTAAGAACGGGTTAATGAACCCTTTGTTCATCACCATAAAAACCTCTAACATAATCTAACCTCAACGAGAGACGTGATTAAACCTTCTCCCGCTTTGGACTTCATCTGCTTGTATGATGAAGGAAGTATTTGTTTTTATGTCAAGCCTTACTTATTTAAAAATGTATGGAAATTATTTTGAAACATTTTTTATTATATCTTTTTCCTAAGGTGCATAGAGGTGGTGGATTGCCCATAGGGGAAATATACATAAGATGGATTGTCATAGATCTGTATGACTTTTAGGAGTTGGGAGTTAGCTGAAGCTCCGTGTTAGGAGTCAACTGAATCAGGTATCTTCGGCTGAGAGTTAAGCTAGGTAGCCACCAAGTTAGTTATCTCACAACAATGACTGTTATCTTTCGTTCATAGCTATCATCCTTCATGAAGAATCCATACACCTCTACGAACGTTTCAAGACGCCCAGATGTAATCCGAAGGCAAACAGAGCCGGAAAATGTCGAGTAAGACCCTCTCCCGGTCGCTATGACCCTTATGGAATTATTGATCCCTAAATTTAGAAAAGAAAACAGGTCTCCAGGGCAGGGCTAATTAGTTTCCACCCTTCGCTTAAGTCCGTTTTATTTATTTCTGTAATTAAGTTGGGCCTACAATAATTACCGTCACAAGATAATTAAAACGCCCATTAAGGGTTAAATAACTTAAAGAAAGATTGAGGACCATTTTTACAATTATTCAGTTAGTGAGTATTTTGGGCGAAGAACTTTTTAACGGTCCCATTGGAAATAATATGTCTAACATCTACGAACATTTAAATCAGCCTGACTTATTAATCTAGTGTAAGACACATATAAAATATGGAAATGCAGTTATCCTGAAACATAAGGAACGGTCCACCGCCAAGCTCCAGCATGGATACAAAACAATCATACTTTTTAAATTGAAAATTATAGCTTATTGTAAAATCAACCAAATTGAGACTATATATTTCGATACAATTATATTTTTCTTATTTTTTAAGAAGCTTAAAAGAAACTAGTCCTTTTTATAATATCCTATTTTAAATCAAAACATAGTATCACTGAGGTTAGTTGACAACTAATGGATCATACGGTAGTCCTGTGGTTATGGCTTCATGTTAAAGATCGCAGGTTCAATATTCATTAATGCAGGGTTAGTACTTTATTTCTGTGCAACTGTTTATAATGACCTAGATTGTTCATTGCTCCTGGGAATACCCAGCCATAATTGCCCCAATTTTTCACACAGCTTATCCTTTGAGCAGTGGGCCTAGCAATCTTGTGCAATGTGTTTCCCCCGTGAAATGAAAAATATTGAACTAATATTAGTAATATTATTATTGGTTATCATAAATATTTAAAAAAAATGGTCAATAATATTTTTTTTTAACCTGTAAAAATATATTTTTCTTCTTATGTAACATACCAATTTGGAACCTCTTAAGTAAAATAGAAGCGTAAATAATTAATGAATATGAAAGAGCAATAGGAAGACATATATATGTGGAAAAAGTTAATAACAAATCTAACATATGTAGCTTTAGTCAAATATATTGTGATTAAATTTAATTAAAATAAAATTTTTAAAAATATGTCAGAATTTTATCGTTATAATTTATTACTTTAATTATACTTTGAATAGTAATTACATAATTACGGCTGATTGTAATGTTTTGTTTGGTAAAGAGCAATACATTAAATCTATAACCTCATATTCTAATATTAATATTTGTAATGAATGAACGTCAATAGATAAATAAACTAATAAATAATAATAGTAAATAAATAATACATGAATGCTAAAGGCAAATAATGGATAGAGCTTAATAGCTTAGTCTGGCAGAGCGAAGGGAGAAGAGTTAGCAATTTTACATTTATCGGGGCCATCAGTTAATTACTTTTTTTGTGTGTTTGATTTTTAATCAACAGTCTGTGGCTCTGTTGTAGAATTTCAATATTTTTCTTTATTTTAATGACCTCTATGAGAAAATACATGCGGTGGAGTATATGTAACGAAAATGGATATTCTTCCAATGTTTACGTTGTGTTGATATCTGATAATTCAGATACTTTGCAAGAGATGATAAATAACTCCTAAGAATGATCTGAGATATTCCAACTAAATATTGTATAGCAAGAAGTGGGGGTCATCTCTAAAAGGGAAAATGGATTTTTACGGTTATATATAAAACCATAAAAATACATTTTAATATATATATATATATATATATATATATATATATATCAACTGGGAGTGGAGCTAATGCCCTTTCTCACCTTGGGCCATAATTCCAAGTAAACAAAATTAAAAGTTGAAAAATTTGCTCTTAATAATCTGAATAATTTGTAGATAACTTAAGGATTTTTTTCGAAACTAAATTCTAAGCAGTATTTTATTCTATTAAAATTTGAGGTTACTAAAATTTGGAAACAAAAGAATAACTGCAATGATTCTTGATCAATAGAATATTTAAGCTTTCAACGAAACTGCTAATGACATTCTTAATATAGAATAATATTCGAGCTCAAAGTTTAAGTATACACTTAATTTACATTTAAGGATTATTTTTAAATGTATATATTATATTCACGTAGGCTTCGTCGGTCGTCAGATGTATTTACCATTTCATCTTCCGGGTTGGACCGAGTCAAATTGTTGTTATTTGCCGAGCTTTCGCACATCATGTGATGGCTTCTTCAGGGCTGAAAAGAGAATGAGATTTGTAAAGAGAGATTTTTAAAAATCCAGATGGTATATATTTACCATGTTTTATACACCAGGTGGTGTATAATCCCGGCACGGTCTTGTCCTTGGGCGAAGTCTGCCTTCCCATTGGTTGATACTGTGTTCTGGTGGCTGGTCTCTGGAGTAGTCAGGTAGCTGGTCACTGATTGGTTGGATCCTCTTGTCAATTAGCGCTGGTTTCCAGTTTTTGCTCAATCTGTATCCGTCTACTCTGTTGATATTTTTCGGTTCTTGGTTATTTCGATCGCTTCTCTGATGGTTCGTCGATGGTAGTTGCTTTCGCCAGTATTGAGGCGTCTTCGAATTTGATGTGGTGGCAGGTGTTGGCGAAGTGTTCTGCTAGAGCTGACCTCTCCGTGCGTCCGCGATGTGTTCTTTGAGACGTGTGTCTATCGTCCTTCCCGTTTCACCGGTGTAAGAAGTTCCGCAGAAAGAAAACCGAAAAATCTCTCTTTACAACTCTCATTCTCTTTTCAGCCCTGAAGAAGCCATCACATGATGTGCAAAAGCTCGGCAAATAACAACAATTTGACTCGGTCCAACCCGGAAGATGAAATGGTAAATAAATGTATATATTATGCTTATCAGTATTATGTATGCAGCTTTTACACTTGTGATGAATTATTTATATTGATCAAACTTCATTTCCGGTTGCTGTGGGGGGCAATATTGTTCATTACGAATTTGTTCCTGGCGGATGCTCTATAAATCCGAAACCAAAGAGCTCGAATGATTATATATGATCTTATCACAGCGCTATCATAGTTTGATCAATCGAAAACTAGTTTTATTCCAACAAGACAATGTTCGTCCACACACTTTCTGTCGAGCCACAGAAAAGTTTAATGAACTTCATGGGTTTGAACTCATGCCTCATCCACCATACAGCCCAGATCCTGCACCATCGGATTACTATTAGTTACGATCCGTGATTTGCTTTCTTCAAGAGAAAAAAAAATTGATAATTTTGCGGAATTTGTAATTGCGGTTCAAGAGATCTTTGTCAGCCATCCCAGGGTATATATTATCAGCTTGGAATCGAGATGGCTAATGTTGGTAGACAACAACGGACTATTCTTTGAATATTAATTTTATTTTTTTTTCAATGATACAATAATACCTATATTTGGTTGAAAAATTGTTATCTATTATTATATTATTATCCTAACAAAGGGTGTGCGAAAAAATAACCATTTTAAAGCGAACTGATAATAAAATCAGTACCTTTGTGAATCTCAAATAATTATTTTGGAAATTAGGGCCACGAATGTAAAATTTTATTCTTATTGTCTATCTATTTTAGGATTGTACGATTCTCGTTAAATTAATTAATTCCCAGTAGCATATATTTTACGCTCATAATACAATAAAAGCATAATAAATAAAAAAAACGGGATACACGACAAACGAAACTTACTTTTGTGAGTTTCACTTTGTTTATTTAGCGTTTTATTTTGTATTAATTTGGAGAATACTTTTGTAAAGTTATCTAGTTATTATAAATTACTTATAACATAATTTATTACAACTAATAGATTTACCTTTATAAATCAGCTCAGATGTTAAGTAAACTACTTTTTCCATACAAATTAATTTTTCTCTGTATTTTTTTACAAAAAGTAATATTTATATTTTTACATATTCTTTATTCTGTTAATATTAATAAAATTTCTTATACTATTAAAGTAATTTATCAGAATTTGACTTTTGATCTTTTCTACAAAAATATGGGATAAGTATATTAATACTTCAAATCAGTTGAGGGAGAAGGGTATTAAAGAGAATGAGACTACCAAATTAACAAAATTCTGAATGACTTTTTCATTTGTAGAGAAAAAAAATATTGGTAAACATTCAGAATTGCTAAGCGTACTGTATTTAACTTTTATATTCTTTACTTTATAACTTTACAGATCTATTAAAATTTACTCTTCAGAATATGTTTTACAACGTTCATTCTAGTGATAAATGTACATCTGTAACGTCCTTATATTTAAAATAAAGAAATTAAATTCTTAATATGAATTATACTATTATTTAGTAATGGACGAAATCGCTCAACCAGAGAGGGACCTAATGTAATAGTAATTAAAACCTTATGCTTTTTGGAATTCTATATAAAAAATTCATGATTGGAATAAAATTTCAATTAAAAATCTGTTAATTTCTTAATTAAACAATGATGGCCTCGTGACCTCCTGGGAACATCGTTTATATTTAATTTAGTGTCATTGGTTACCTTCATCCCTCTTGCCATTGTTATTTTTTCATTTTTTAAAATTATAGTCCAGTAATTGTAATAAAATGTTATTATGTCAACAGAAATGTAATAAATGAATATAAGTAGTAAAATAATAAATGTTTTAATTTATATTTATTGTTCGCGCCGTAATCCTCCTTTATCAGTCCCGAGCGCCCTAATCTCTGCACAGGGGCTGACTCACCTGGACTCGCGACCCTTATCGCCTAAATGCAGTGTCCCCCTACCTCTCTCTCACTCTGCTTCCAGCTCTCATAGGAGACACTCTGCTTCCAGCTCTCATAGGAGACACTCTGCTTCCAGCTCTCATAGGAGACACTCTGCTTCCAGCTCTCATAGGAGACACTCTGCGTCCAGCTCTCATAGGAGAACTCTGCTTCCAGCTCTCATAGGAGAACTCTGCTTCCAGCTCCCGTTGAAACCACTCTGCTTCCAGTAGTAGTACACAGTGTTTAAAGTATCCATTTCGGTTTATAAAAGTCTTATTATTTCGTGCCGCCTTATGCGCCTCCCATTTACCATACAGTCCACTACCATACTCTTCGTCCACTCACGGCTGCCACGCATTCCCAGAAGGTAAGTGCTCTGAATTTTTGGGTTATTCTCTTGGCCGAGTTAGAGACCTTTAATTTCAGGGCCGCTTCTGCAGATGAGTGCGAGGACCTAGCTGCCTGCTGAAACTACCTTGTAAGTTGTTACCTATTATATTCAATTTTTCTTTATTTTTCTTTTATTGTTAATATTAAATATTTATTATTTATTTACCACATTCGAACCAGCGAAAACGCCGCCACATTTATCTTCTGTGATTATTTTCGAAACAAAAATATTAAGGAAGATACGTAAGACAATATTTATTATTCATCTTAAATTGAATCAAATCTATGAACACACGGACTGCTATATCCTGATTATCTGAGGTGTACCGGCAGTTCGATTTGACATTCTATAATCCGCTTATATCAGCTGCAGAGACAGTAAATACGTGGGTTTCTGCTGAAATAGCCGTAGATTGAATAGTGAAATGCAAACTCTGGGTACATTTCAACTTCCAGTATATAGTAGACTTTGGTCAGCATGCGAGGCTCTCGGCCGATTGATGAATTCTACACCCCTAGCAACTTGAGGACACTGGACGATAATAGCAGTCTCAGCAATTAACCCCATTTAAAGGATCTTACCTTTAATGGCATTCTAATGGCAGAAAGTTTAATGAATACACCCTCAACCGGAGGGTTTTATTAAGACAATAGATACATATTAATCAATTGGAAATGAGGAGTCATTGCCTCCAATAAATGTGAGGGCGAAGTGACTACAAAAGATAATTTGTAGCTATTTGACCTCGTAAGGCTTAAAGACACTAAAAAAAAACTATAACATATAAATGGCTATTGACAAAGGAGTTTAATAAGGAGGCAGGACATGTCTGATCCAATTGGCTCATTTCATAGTTGAAAGCTGAGTATTCTACAAATAGGAGACAAATAACTGTTCTCAGCACAATTAATTCTTTTAAGGAACTTATCAAAGGGAAAAACTTGTCCCTATCCTGCTCTTCTATATAGCGCTATTAAAAGAACTAAAAGTCTAAACAATTAATGAGAGGGAATAGAATATAAAAAACTATCTGTCCCAGCCAGGAATCGAACCTGAATCTCCTGCTATCTTCGTCTTAAACTCGAAGGAGCTTTATTCTATTCCCTCTCATTAATTGTTTTAAATTTACGTGGGATAAGAGACCACAACCAAATAAATATTTACAAAGAAAAATTAAATAAAGTATATGACGAGAGTCATTGAAATGTCAGCTCCTTCGAGTTTAAGACAAAGTTCTTGTATTTCTCGTGGGTTAGGCTCTCGCTAGTGTAGAGGGAATTGTGTGAGATATCTAGCACGTCCTGGTAGCGCAACTGGTAAGTGCACCGGCCCGGATAGGAGGAGATCCAGGTTCGATTCCTGGCTGGGACAAATAGATTTTTTTATTCTATTCCCTCTCATTAATTGTTTAAAATTTACGTGGGATAATAGACCACAACCAAATAAATATTTATAAAGAACTAAAAGCCTGTTTTTTCCCTGCAGTATCCAATGACAGATTTCCAAGGAGCAGTTCACAACAGACGGACAACCTTTTAGAGATACATCATGAATACTGAGGCCATTTATCCTCAGCTCATCGGTACTGCCGATTTCATGTGCCACAGATGTTAGTCTTAGGAGTGAGCATACGTCTGTGCAGCCGAAGAAAAGGGCCTTGTAAAAGATAGACTGTCATTATCAGTCTACCAAGATATGCTTACAGAAAATTCCTTAGATAGATAAAAAATTCCGATTTAGTTAAATGTAGAGTCCTGAAGTACAACAGGATCGATTGCAGAAATTCTACTTGGGGTGGATCAGGCAACAGCTCAGCTGTTCACGGGGCTAGAGGTCTGTCCACGATAGGAATCCCTGCTGCAAACGGGCCTTAGGAACTTGTCCAGAAAAAAGCATCAGGGAACAAGACATCATGGTCTTTATTAGCCTCAGGAAAAGACGAAAGTAGTATTTGATAGTACTCTGTCAACGCCCATAACATACTTTGGAGAAACACCAAGTCTAAGGACCTTTTGAAATGAGTACCTACAAATAAAGTAGATTTGCAATGACGTATTAGAGAAAAGGCGGAAACTACAATTGACCTATAGGAGTGATATATAAACAGAACTTCTAAAAAAATGTATTTTTTTTTACTTAATGGAGTTAGTAAATAATGACCTATTCAACCGTTAAGGAATTCATCAAACGGTTTACGGTTTATTGTTGTATTGAATTCGATTACTGAACAATTTTCTCATTTACAGGAGGTAGAGCAGGCATATACTATAATTATTTTATCAATTACACAGAATCTTTAAAAAAAAAAATCTTTTTAATCTCGTCATGCTTTCAATGCAAATAGTTTGATTCCCTTCAGAGACATTTGCTTATTTACAATATTTAGTAAGTCTAAGTGACTTTGCATCGAGATAATATAGTTTTAGTCAATTAATATGGGGAAAATTAAGCTTAAAATATAACAACATTAAACTGCAAGTAAACACACTTCTGTGATAAAAAAGAAAATAAATATAGTCATTACTCTCAAAATACAGGTAAGCTCTAGTGTATATATATATATTATCTATGTGATATTCGTTTTAGTAAATTATGATTTGTGAACATTTTCCTATAATTTATGGCGACAGATACCAGTCCAATGTCTCACTAAGTCCAACAATTGAGCTATTATATTGGTAGCAGTAAAAGCAATGCACGCTATCGATCCGTTAAATGGCTGGCTAACTCCCAACATTAATATCAGTTATAAATTCACCTAATACCCTAATGGCCTCCATTGTGGGCGAAGTAGCTGACGACAGGGGGACTGTGGCGTCACAGTTACCGGGGAGCAGTCACTCCCCTCCCAGCAACAGAGAGTATTTCAGATTTTCAAGCTAGGGGCAAAATGGAGGGGGTTAGTCGGCGAGTGGTCGGGAAATTTAGCTCCGGCTTAGAGAGAAGTATGGAATCTTGCCACTAGAGAGCGGTTACTGTGACACCGCTGTGTCCCACAGATAGCATCCGTACTCCGAAGGTTTTAGATGATTAGAGGACCATTGTTAAACCATTGCTTTTCTACAATGGACAAACAAAGGTTGCTGACCAAAATATATTTAGGGAAATAACAGACCTTATCATGGAAGGATTAACCTTTATAGTAACTGGTAGTTCGGGGTATAATAAAGTTCTGTTTGATTTGTCCCAAACGTTTAGGTAATTATATATTTCTATTTACCAACCGAAAGAATTATTTTAATTTCTTCTGTGAAATATCTATTTTGAAGAAAAATATTTGGGCTGACATATTTGAGCAGGCTGTGAGCAGTGAGAGCGGAAGGAGAACAGAAAAAAGCTGGCACCAGATAATAAATTAAACTCCTCGAACAACTAATAGTTTAATTCTTCATCAGAAGTATATGGTTATTACTGAAAAACAGTTGGGAAATACAGAATTAGAATTGTTTCACACGAGGAAATAACAGGTAGAGTTATTCTAAGGCGAAGTAAGCAGGTAGCTGGGGAACCTTCTACAATCTTTCTTACATATATATATATATTGTAATTTGATGGCATAGTATATAGAAACAAANAAAGAAGAGACATTTGTTTTTTATTTGTAAGAGATATTTTGTCAGAACTAAATATATAGCAATTTTAGAAGCCAAAATTTGAGTCTATATAAACATTATTTGGACTTTTAAATCAATTATGGAATAAAATATAAAATAAATAAATAAATATTTATATAAAATGGTAAAATAAAATATAAATTAAAAAATAAATAAGAAGTAGAAAATTCTCTTCAGAGATGAAGGAGTGCCGATCGGAGACAGGATACATAAAATAATCTCATAAAGCCATGGTGTATTTTCAAAACTCGAATCCGCTCTTTCTAATGAAAACAAGTAACGACTTATGGGAAGGAAGATACCATGTGGTACCTACAGTCAACCTTATCCATCTATAATCTTGTTGAAGTTGAAATGTATCTGTATGCAGGCTGGTTAAGACAGAAGAGAATGCTGGAGCAAGTGTCCATAGGGAATGGATTTCCATCTAGGGTCATATTGCGACAGACAGAGGTACCCTAGAAACCACAACTGAGGTTATTTTGTCGTCTGTGACTGTATGAGAGGGGGTTATAAAACGCCATTTACTTAAACTTAACTGTATCTAAGTTATGTCTCATCTGAACCTAGATATTTTGGTCTTTACTTTGGTTACTCCGCTTTAATTTCCCAAGGAAAATACTGCAAAAGCACGATGAAGAATGAAGCTCAAGTGAACCTCACACAACACCGAAGCTCTCTACCATTCTCTTTCCGGTATTCGTCCCACCTAATTAGCTGTCAGAGTGATTAAAAAAAACAAAATAAGTAAATAAAAATAAAAGCCCTAGTAAGGTAAGAAACAAGTGTAAAAACCAGAGTTGTGCCCTACTTTTTGTGCCTTCCCCAAGAATTGCCAACAAAAATAAGTATGTAGTCAGTAGTCAGCGAGAGCGGTACCTCTTTATAAGTATTTCTGTCCAGGTTGACGATCTCATGACATCCTTGCAACCTTTAGAAATTCTTTCATTCGCCGGCAAGAAAAAGAGACCATTGAATCCCTGGTCGGGTAGAAATGAGACTTAAAAAGAGATCTAAGAAGGAAATAAATCCACAAAGATGGCGGTAGGTCTCACTAAAACTACTTCCTTACATGATTAGAAAGATGAAAAGTAATAATTTATATAAAATACTGTCATCCCAACAAGTGGTAAACCTTTAAAGTTCAGATGGACGTCTTGATAACATCGTAGCAAGCTTCAGCAATTCTTAGATTGAGTTGGCACTTTCATCCCTTCCCAAAGCACCGGCTCGTACTCCTCTCTCACTCTTTCTTCCTCCCTCCTTCCAACCCTCCTCCCTTATATCTTTCAAAAAAGCCTCCCTCCAGTGTCCACTGAGAGTCCTGTAAGATCGGGACGTCATAAGGTGGCTTCCACACCGATTATACTCCAAACCTAGGAGATCTAAGAAAAAGATTAAACCCCCCCAAAAGCCGATTGGTTTCTAAAACTATATCCTTAAGTGTTTAAGAAGATAAAAGTATTAGAGCCTGTCCTCAAAGCCTCTCTAGTATAACCATGTCAGTAGTGAGGATAACTATTACAAATTTTTTAAAACTAAAACTCCTGAATATCAAATAGTAATGTTTATTTTATTAAAAATAGTAATTTTGGCAATTATTAATAATAAAATGGATTTTATCATTTAATTGTCTCTAAAGCACTTTCAAGTCAAATTTACTGGTCATTCAGTGACGTATGTACAGCGGATTTGATATGAAATAAAAAATTATTGTACTGCCTTGAAATTAATAAATCAAGAATATATGCCTGACTAAATAGCTCAAACTTCCTAGTTTTATTTCGAAGGCCCCGAGAGAGTTGTTCATACAGCTATGTATATTTTGCATCAATTTCTACATAAATTAATTTCGAAGATAATAATATTCATACTTATTTTCAAGTCATACCAATCAGAATAGAATTAAAAAAAAAACAACTACTTTTTATATTTAAATAGGTACAGATATAAATTCAGAATTGAAATTGAAAATGCTTACAGACTTACAAAACTTACTAACTCACATCCTATAACTAACCTACTAAATCAAATCTTATCTCGTTCTTTCATTTGGTGACCTAAATTTCCATATAATGTTTTAGGTCTCATTTTCTATGACAAGAGATTGATAAAAAGGAGATATCTTAGTCTTCAATAATTTCACTTTTGAGTACTGACGAACCGACTTACCTGAATCCCAACTATGGTGCTTTCTCAAAAATCTATACATCAGCCACTTCATCTTCTCTCTATAGGTTAATCACTTTGCAGTCTCTGTACTGAATACAAATTGGATAATTGAAAAAGTAGGGTGAATATATACAAATAATTAGGCACAACTAATTATGATATGCCCCATGGAAACACAGCTAATTAGTAGGGACGCTGATACCGTTGAAATACCACAAACCTACGGACAACCTGTTGTTTATTGTTTTAAAGAGCAGTGTTACAAGGCAGACAAAAAATACAGAAAATATGACGATTTCCAATCAAATCAAACAAAAAAAAAGTAAACTCCTTGAGGAACAACTTGAAAACTTTAAACTTTGTTTTGTTGTCCAAAACAAAATTTTGAAAAACCCAGAGACGCATTATAAGAAATATACACACGAGACTGTAACTGAACGCTTGAGTGGGTGACTCGACTCTAGTATCTGGAGAATTTGCTTATTACAATAAAAAAATGGTCACTAAATAGGAGAATTAAAAAAATGTAAAGGTAATTCAGCAAAAAAAAAAATTATTTATTAAATCACATCAATGAAGACTATACTTCGAAAATCCTGGGAAATGAACTCTATTTTTAAAAAATTAATTAATTTATACTTTCCTCTAAAACTAGGTAAATGTGTACTTTTTTTATACAGAGTGGTAAATTACCGTGTTTGGATATGTTTGGGGTACTTTCGAATTTATATGATCTAGGTCTCAGAGATTTCCTCCCAGGCTTTGTCAAGTTCTCGAAGAATCAAAGGTTTAGGATTCGAGTAGGAAACATAACCTCAAATAAATACAAACAAAGAAAGAGTCTCACAGAAAGATTGGGTTCTCAGTACAACGTTTTTCTCATGAAGAAAGCAGTCCATTAAAGAGTTAAAAGTTTTTAATTCGTTGATTAATTAGCCATTTTCTTTGTTGAGGATCTGATGTATGACATGTTGCCACAATACAATGAACCGACTTTTTCCACAGTAAAACCTAGTGCATTTTTTTTTTCACAGAAGAAGAACCACTCTGCCTAAAAAGTAACAATAGTTATCCTGTATGTGTCATTCATAAAATTTCTACGTCTGAATTTCGACGAAAGGTTATGTTGTGTATCCACATTAAGGAATTGAAAGATAATGGGGACAAAGATAATTGGCCAAGTGCTTCAATCATCCGTCATCAGCTATCTTGCGGACATTAGAAGAACAAGTTCTGTGGTTATCGCGTACTTAGTCTTTATACAGAGACTGGAATTCCACCGCTAACATTTGATGGCAATTTAATACATATTTAAACTTTATTTTTGAAAATCCCGCTTATAGAAAAATTTTAAAATTAAGTAAATTAGATTACTCTAAGAAGGCCCTTCAGCTATATTATCGCTTGATATAACACACTCATTTCCAACGATGCTTAAAAAATTATAAAATAAATTATAAAACGGTCGAATCAAATACAGCACACAAATTCAGACTTTATGCACTCTGCAGTATTTTACAGCCTACTTATGTGTGTTAGCTTCACCCTTTCGTCTAAGGGAGTGCAATACGCATTGTTGTAACCCATTGTAACAGACTCACTAAGCCCCCTACAGATAATATGTATTCAAATAACCCACTCATATCGCTCTTTCGAGACTGCATCACTGCAAGCTGGCAGAAATGAATAAAACAGTACACGGTATATGGGCTCCAGGTTATGTGGAGGCATAGCGAAGCGAACTTGCGGACCAGGCTACTAAAAGCGCTCTCAAGCTCTCTCCATAAAAAAAAAAAAAAAAAAGTTTTTGCGGACTAGCCCTGCTGCAAATACAAAATTTAATATCAAAGTTTTTACCTCATGCGAACTAGCTCTGCTATAGAACCAAAAAAATAATATATATTTTTTAATCTAATGGGAAGAAAGTCAACTATTCAAGCTTAAATTTCTAAAAAATAAAAAACAGTCAAATGTTTAAGTTCTTCGAAACGCAAAAATGATTAGAAAAAGTTGTTTTATCCTGCCTAACATTGATCAAATTTGGGTCATTCATAGATATCTTATATATATA
>KZ807037.1:49927-62326 GCA_000696205.2 Oncopeltus fasciatus
TATATATATATATGCTTCTCCTGTCTAACTGCCTAAAAGTGGAAAATTTTTTTTCACAATGCTATAAATTCAAAACTTTCCCTTGTAAACATTAGGTTCCTTAACGACCTCTTAGAGTCTTAGAGTAGCTGACCTCTTGCTACGATAGTTCAGTCTATGAGATAGTCTCACAAATTCATTCAAATGAATTGTGTCAGAATGAGTGAATGAGTGAGTCGTGTTTCTTGCTGCTTCACTTTGTGGTCATGTCAGCCTAGAGGGTGTGGTTTACCTGGCAACTGAGCACAGCCTCACTCCTAGACCAGGCAGCCAGCTGGCAAGCTACAGCTGAGGTAGTAATGTGGTTTCAGATTACTCTTACATTCTAAGAGGAATGACGCTGATAATAATAGCAGTTGAGTTTCTCAATAGAAACTTTCCGTGAAAAATAACCTCTATGTGTTGGCTAGAGAGATATTTTCTGAACCAGAAGACATTTTCGTATATTTTTATTTTTAAAATCATATTTTTTTTATAGTTTTTTATTATGTTATATGATTTTCACAAAAATTATAATATTAAATATGACATATATGTTCTCTTAAATATCGAGTACTTTGCATGTGTAAATTTTATAACTCTATCTTCGATTATTAAAGTAAATATGTTTCTCGTTCTATTATATTAAAGGATAAGCAACTGTAATCATGATTAGCGAGCGAAACACAACTCTAATAAGTTCTTAATAGACAATATTGTCGACAGAACTCTCCATGACGAGATTACTATCTCCAAGACCTATATAGTTTGGTATTAACTCTGCTATTATTAGTAGTAATGAGATGACGTTATCAACTTGAGTTGCTGATGAGGCAGTGATAAGGCCATCACTGACAGTCAATTAACAGAGCCTCCAGAGTTGGTTTGTAATAAATTAGCAAAGAAAACTATTTCAGCCAATCCTAAATGGATTTCAAATGAACATTGTTTCAAAATTGCTTTCTTGACTCGGTGATTGGGTTGCTCTAAGTTAAGGTAACTAACTATCTTAAAATAACTGTTTTGGTCCCGTGAAAAAAAAAAAAAAAAGTTATTTATTCCTTGGTAATGGACAAGGAATGTGTTTTATCAGGGCTTATATATTCAAAATGTTTTACCAGTAGAAATTGCGTAAAGTGAGCAGATTTCGGTATAAACCAATAGAGGTATAAGAATATCTTAAATCAACTTGAATTAGCGTTAGAGAGTCTTAAATATAAATCAATCAAATTGTTATTTATAATATTCACAGTTATACACACACATACATATTTATTTAAACGTTGCAAAATCATTTTTTAATTACAATTTTTTAACACAGGCGTTGCTCAGTCTAAGCCGTTTTCCTTTGTTTAATTAAAGCTGAATGTAATTAAGAGTAAATGGCTAACATGCAGGGGAGGATTTTTTGGTTCGTATGTAGTTACTTGTTTATTTTAGGTATCTACCTACACAGTTGTATGTCTGTATATATAAATAATGTATTCAGTTTCTAACCTTATTTTAAATTAACTATATTTCCCTTACATAGCACCGGTGAAGCATTGAAGAAATTTATGAGATGCCGCTACATGGTGAACGTGAATAGCTAGTTTTCTTTGTGGGAAATCTGCTAAAATGTGTTCTTTAAGCCTGCTTAAAATCAAATTAGAAATACAAAAATACATTTAGTGCACACATGAGAGGGAAAAATCAAAACATACTGCTTTTCAATTTTCAAAACGTATTAGAATTATTAACTTGAAATTTAATAATATCTTGATGCCCGTAAGTCTACATAACGCCATGATTCATCTTCACTTAGAAGATAATATTTCTCTCAAATAATTCTTTGACAATACCTCAGCTGAAATGAAGCTTTAACTTAGTACGGGGGTAAATTGGTGCTTTTTTTTAGCGTCAAATTGTGCCTCAGATCTCAGATTGTCCACTCCGATAGTGGAGCTGCACTATATTTGAGTGGGGGCCAAAATTAAAGGGAACGAGTCACGTAGAAAAACTCTTAGCTTCAGGATAGTATCTTTCGCCCCCCCCCCCCGCCAGTCTGTTTGCTTTTAGCTTCAGCGAGTCTCATTTATGAGATTAAAGAAATAGAGATACAACTTGAAGTCCAATTCCCTTCTAGAACCTAGAAACGGTTTTATTCTATTGGATTGGATTTATCAAGCTTTAGAGCTCTAATATATTTTTATAGACAATACATACTTTATGTATCTTTCGTTTGTATGTATGTGATTACCTATAAATTAATCTTCATTGGTTTTCTATTTTTATAGGTGTCGAATTCTTTACTGTAATCACTGCGGCATGATTCAGTCTATAGGGTCACATATTAATGGACGAATATGATGTTGATATTGACAGCTTTCTGTGGATTAGCGAAATTAATGTTTGCAGATTGTTAATATGTAGGAAGTACCATATGAACTTACTGATGTGCCTCATTAAGTGAGATTTTTTTTCCCTCAGCCACACTCCCGTTAATAGTAAAAACTTTTTTTTTATAACCTTTATTTACATATTGCATTCTGTTAAAATAAATAAAAACATTTTGTAATTTGATTACAATGAATAGTAAAAAAAAACATGAGGACATTAATGTCATTCTTTTTTTACTATTCATTGTAATCAAATTACAAAATGTTTTTATTTATTTCTAGCAGAATGTAATATGTAAATAAAGGTGCATTTTGCATTTTTGGATTTCCAAAGAAAAATTTGTGGATTTGGAAATGGAAAAAATGATTTTTCTCCATTGGGAGAGGTATTTGAACCTAGAATAATTTACTTTTGCTTATATTCACAGTGGCTTAGTATTGGTTATGTTTGCAGAGAGTGCGAATTGTCTTTTAAGATCTCATGCACTTGTTAATTCCACAAGACCCTGAGGTTTTTGACACCCAGAATTGAACGAGACTTTGAAATTCTTATATTTTTATCTCCTTTTGTTCCTTTTTGATAATACGTATATATTTGTTATCCAATTGAACTTAGCATGTTCACTTGTCATAACCTCTTTCTTATTGTAGTTTGTTTTTTGCCTTCACCTATGTGGAGAGAAATGTGCTTTAAAGATGGCACGATAACAACCAAACTAAGTGTTTTCACATTACGTTTTTCTCTTGGCTTACAAAACTATCAATTCTTGTCGTTTTGGAATCATAAGAATAGCTATGAAATACACCAGAATCAAGATAGCTTTGTCTTTTTATATGTTGATGACAAGTTAATTGTTCCAGAATCGTAAATTATATTGCACTGACTGAATCCTGTCCCTAAGTTCACATTTCCATGACTGGACTGACGTCCTCTCTTGTCTTCATGATAGGCAGCCCTGAAGATGGCTTACAATGTAAGCCGAATCGTAAGCAGATAATCTTTAAAAAAATACACTTTTTTAAAATTTGTATTTTTTTTTTTTGGATCTATCTTGACCGAACCTGAACTAAAATCATCTAATTATTATATTGCAGTGCCTAATGAAAAATTTTTGAAGTCTTTTTTATTAACTTGATTTTAATCGTAGGTATGTTAAAATAAAATTATATTGAGTCTTATGTTTATAGAGAATTGATAATTGAGAGACGATCTTTATACGATTTCATTTAAAAGATCATTTACCATTTAAAAATCTGGGTCACCGCTGAACCTTCCAACATCCAACGCATCCAATCCTTCCTGTCCAAAGTCTACAGAATCATTGTAATGCTCCTTTCTATGCATCCAACTCTACCCTTCTACCCCCAAAATCGACCTCGTCAAAGACATAATTCCCATCCGTTTATTCAAATTCCATTTCCGCCTTAAACAACATCCCTTCTCAAACCCATCCCGATAATCCTACAAGGCGACTTAAACGAAAATGGCCCCGTGATCTTCTGCAACAAGAGAACCTAGTTAAATTTATTTATTAAAACACACACACACACACACACACACTCATAATTTTTATTTATTTGATGTATTACTTTTTTTTTCCCTTTTCGGAGTTGCGGCATTGGCCGTTCTCTCCCTCATGCCACTCACGGCCATCGGATAACCTTGTGAGCAATTACAAAATGTAAACATATTAACAGAATGTAATAACCAAACAAAAAAAAAAAACATTTCAAAACAATTACATTTGTCTAACTCAGCATTTGCGTTTGATTTTCCAAACAATTCCTAATATTTTATGTTAGTGTCTCTGCCTTCCCTTCAGCTTTTCTGTTTCAGGCATCATTCCCCCCTGCCTTATAGATGGACCTCATAAAAACCCTGATGATGGTCTGAAAATTGTAATTAGTGGAAAAAGAAGCATTTTGCCAGCCTGAAATGTAATGCAGCAGCTTGAAATCCTCTTCTCTTGTATGGAGAACTAAGTGAACTGCCGAAAGCAAAACCCTCGGCGCTTTACAATTCAAATATAACGCGAGAAAGTTTCGTTAGGAAAGTGACTTACTCTGGGCTCTCCGGACGCCTCTTTGAGAATATAGAGAGAGTTTGTCGGAAAACTGAGTTGCGTAAATGAGCGAATTTCTTTTCCCGCTTTACCAAAAATGTGTGTGTATATGTAGCCGAATCATTTAATATCTTACTATAACATTACCTAAAATTACACACTATTTTTACATATTTTTTACAAGAAGTTTATAAAACAAGATTGTGTTTCCGACCGTAGAGATTATCAGAAGATGTTTTTTTTTGTAGGGGTTCGGTCAAGGTAGATACAAAAAATTCAATTTTAAATTATTTCTCAACGTTTCGGCTTGTGTTGTAAACCATCATATGATAGTCCTGAAGATGGCTTACAATGTAAGCAGAAACGTTGACAGATAATTAAAAATACACTTTTTTTTAAATTGTATTTTTTTTTACCTATACTAACCAAAAAACAACAAAAAACATCTAATATTAATTAATTAAATTTGTGAGAAACTTTATAAAATGGGTTTCATTTTNTGTTACTCCCATGTTTTATTAAAATTTATGAAGACCATCTATTGTTATTATTTCTAGTAAGAGCATTGCACATTAGATTGTTTTATTTAATTCGTGTCTCATCAGAATAGATAAAATAGTTATTGTGAATTTTTTTGAAAATGGAAATAATCAAAATTTTGTCATATGGGATTTCTTTTGGACTAAATTAAAGATAGCGAAACTATAATCAGTTTTAATGTTAAGGCTTTTTTAATGACCAACTCCTATGAATAATCTCTAACCAATAACGAGTAAATCAATATTGATTTTCGGTAAAAAGGGTTTATAAAAATAAAAATTGTTAGTATAATTTATTTTTTAATATCAACGTTTCAATTTACAAAGAAAGCCATCATCAGGGCTAGTGATGGTGTAGTGTGTGGCAACCCACTGAAGTCGTATAAGGAAACGGGCAGTATTTATTGTGAATTTTTTCCTACAAAAAATAATCTAAATTCCATTCTGTTCAATTTTTTGACTATTCATGTTTTCGTTTACCGCATGGTCAATAACTTATTCCTGTCATTAAACAATAATCAACGAATATTTTCGTCAATAAAACAAATTTCCTTAAATTTTTTTTAGAAAACGATAAGGACAAAATAAAAAGTGACTCAAGGCCACCTGTTATTGAGAAATTCCACACACATGGACAGACATCTTTATAACTCAGGTCATCATATTAAACAAAAAAAAAAAAAAAAAAAAAGGTTCGTTACTCAGGAGCTACTTAAATTAAGGAGATTTACAATGTTTAAATAAATATGGACATATATGATAATAAAGGACTAATTTATCTTACAGGTATTAGTATAAGAAGTGAGATCACTAACACTGGCTCTCGGACGTTCGGGAGATAAGTGGGGGAAGCCACTTTTTATTGCAAAACCAATCCCCTTGTTCTCGTGGATTTGTAAGGTAACTGACAGAACGCCCCTCTCTACTGAGCATATCTTGAAAGGCGCTTTTTTTTAGGATATGGAAGATATCTTTTTTAGAAATAAGTAGCTTTTGGAGGGATTATTTAAGTTGATGGGAGAATACCGTGTATCTGAGTCATGATACATGCTGGAATATATTTAAACCTCAGATATTTTTATTAAAGTTGAAACTAGATTAGAAGTTAACAATTAATATCTGATTTTTCTCCGAGCGAAAACAACCACACTCTTTCCAGCCTGATATGTAATAGAACATAATTGTAGTATATTTATAGGAAAACTAAAGAAAAATTAAAATTTCTTCATAAGTGTTTGAAAGAACCCCGAAACAGAACTTCTTCAGTCAATATTAACTGCCAACAATGTTATTATGGCCTGCTAATGTGATTTATTATAATCTGTCAATATTTAATACCTATAAGGGTTGCACAAATAGGTAAAGTCATATGTTAAAGATGTATAAGTAGAAATTTGCTTAAAGGAATATTATTGTTAGTTGAGATTCAAATTTTAATTTTAATTTAATTTTTATTTTATATTTTAATCCATTGTATTGATTATTTTACATTATTTTCTTGAATAAGGGACAACTTATTATTTCGCTTGGTGGTCCCTTACATGTAGGCCAAATGAGTTTCAAAATGTACGTCTTTCTATAACTTGTGTTTAAGTTACTTATTTAGTGTTGAATTTTGATGGAATAAAAGTGAAATAAGTATGAGTTTGTTCATAAGAATCTGGTTTAAGTGGTAATTTAAGTCTGGGCCAAATATACACAGCAATATTCATTAAAAAATGTGCTACTTTAGGGCTGTTAACAGACTTGCAATGCCATGAAAAGAGCTAAGAGATATATGAACCGGTTACTATCTAAAAAGTTAACAAGAAAATATATAAGTAAGTACGTGAAAAGTATATTGGAAAAAAGACAGCGCGAGGTTGAAACTTTTGTTAAAATGGGGAAATCTCAATAATTAAGGTAGGGAAAAATGAGGTAAATATAGGCATAACTGAGAAATATGGGGAGAAAAAGAGTTAGTGATAAGACAAAGGGTGAGTAAGGGTTAAATATAAGCAAAATGTATAAGAAACCTCAGGGTTCCGAGAAAGTTATGAGAAGTTTATGAAATGTACTCACTAAGTCATGGAAATTTGATCTTTGGGACACGACGTCCTCTCTGGCCATCATCATAGCCCTGCAGATGTCTTACAATGTAAGCAGAACCGTTGATAGATTAATAAAAAAATACACATTTTTTAAAATTTGTATTTTTTTTTGGTTCGACCTTGACTGAACCCTTACAAAAAAAATTTAATAATATTTTATAATATTATTTCATTATTTCATCATTATTGTCATAAAATAAAATCTGGATTTTGTTTTTAGTTACTGTGAACGGGATTGTTTAGTAGGCTCTTAGTTGAAAGAATGGTAAAGCTATCAAAGTCAAATGTTTGTAGGAGGTAGGACTTGAACCCACATTCCCAGTCTATAAAGTGTGGTCGCGGCCAACAAACATTGTGTGATGTATGACATTTGAAAGTGGAAACTCCTTGGAGTTTTATAAATAACATTTAGTTCCATTGTGAAAGGCATCCTTGAAGGAAGAACATAGAGATTTAAGTGCATTGATATATTTTGATAAAAAAAAGCAAATTTAGGGTAAGGATAAGTTGTAATTACTTGGACGTTTGGGGTAAAAAGGTTGTAGGCGTAAATTAAAGTCATTGGTTAGGAAGGTAGGTTTGTTTGAGGAAAGGGATTGTAGTAATAATTGATAAAGTATTTTTATGACATGGATGGGGATACAGTTGAATAGGGAGTTGTCTGTCACTTGTAGTTTTGTTACGGAAGTCTTGTCAAATAGTGTAAGTGATGTGTGAATCTTAAGCAACTAAGTTTAGAAGTGATGATTCTCTACTTCAACTATTATCCTTCATCAACAAATAATGAACGTTGGCCAAAATTTCTTCCACAGACTACTGTATATCTTCAACATTTTGACAAAATCGTTATACAGTTATGAAATGCCGTTACCCAGTTACGGCAACTGTGACCTTCAGAGCCCTATTCCCCCTCCATCTACCCTTTTAGACCTGCACTTTACCTTATTTTAGATATCCATAATTCATTGATGTAGATTTCATCACTTCGACAACAGCTCATCTCTTGCCCTCATGATTGTTAATTGTGGTGTATTTCTAATTGTATATATTGTCTCTCTATTTACTAATACTCTGTTCACATACTCATTTACATTTTTTCTTGTCCAATTTTTATCTGTTTAACCGGCTTTCTCTTATCTCTTATCATTGTAAATATGTTGTTAGCCCTGAAGTTGAAAATTTTTAAAGAATACGGCTGTATTTGTATATTGCTGTATCGACCCAACACCAATTATCTCATAAATAAGACATTTAAGAATGAACTCATACTGACTTCACATTCATTTAACTAGCATTCTAACATTAACTGAAAATGAAATACATACACTCCAATGACCCTTAGTGGTTGCAAGGGAGGCTAACAGCAAAAAATACATACACTTATGTTTTATACGTATATTATGTAAGAAATACATAAACCCACTTGAAGGCCTGGGTAACACATGTGCTGTATCACCAATAAAAAAAATATCCAACAATTCAATACAAGAAACGCCGCCCCTAAGTAATACGCCTAATAACTGTACACTAAATTTTATGGGAATCTCTAATAAATAACTGGAGATGACATCCCCTCTCTATCTCGCTTTCCATAGAATTTAATTTTTTAATAATTTTTCAGTCTGTTGGTTAATACTATATGTATCTGGTGCAATAATAAATTTTCATAAAAAAAAAAAAAAAAAAAAAAAAAAAAAAAAAAAAAAAAAAAAAAAAAAAAAAAAAAAAAAAANAATACTTTATTTTATATTTCATAGTATGTTATCAGAAAAATCGGATACATAAATGTTAGGTGAAATAACTTATGTACAGGAGAGGAGCTAATATTCAGCCCCGAGGCAGACCAGATAACCCTGGATTGCAGAAGTGTAGGGCTAATGCGGACGGAGGTGTATACTTTTTATGTGGATGAGGAGTAGTGAGGTTTGAGTACTTTAGCCATATATGTAAGAAGGGTGAACATTTTTTAATGTTTATTTATTAAAACTGTTTTTAGTGAACGCAATAAAGTTTTTCTGAAAATAATAACAGGAACGATGTTAACCAATTGAAAAATAAATTATTGTAAAAGAGTACGAAGAAGATTTATTATAATATATGGAGTCTGAGAAAAAAGTTTTGATTAGAAGTAATTAGTTAATTACTATGAAAGTTTTATGTTCTATGAAAGTTGTAATTCAATATATTTTATAAAATTGTTTAATTACTTTTAGAACTATCAAGAAACTTTTCAATTACCTTCCAATTAAACTTTACTCAGAAATATAAGTTTATATATATTAATTTGTTGTTATATATTTAAACTTATATTCTTACAAAAATAATAAAAACTACGCTGATAGTAGAAAATTACTGTTTTTACTACAAATTAGAGTTAGTGACTTTTGAACTAACTCAACACTTAAATTCAGACAAGCATTGAGAAAATGGCCTATACGCTGGACTAGGCAGATTTTTTTTTTTTTTTTTTTTAAATTGACTTGGATAAGATTAATTGTGATCCAAAAACCCAACGAGTATATTGAAAGGGTAAGTTATTGTGACAGGGATTGATACGGGCAGACAGGAAGGAAAATATTGTGTAAGGGGGAAAACTCTAAATTGTGTAATGTCTTTCTAAGACACACTCTAACTATTTGGTAATTGAAGTGTGCCTTATGTAAGATTATAACATAAACGTTATACTCACAATACATTTTATTTCAAAATGGAGAGTTTTTGACCGTAGAGATTATTAGGGAGAATTTTTGTTGGGGCTCGGTCAAGGTTGATCTATTAAATAAAAAAAAATAAAAAAAAATATAATTTTTATTAACTTCTGACCATTCGGCTTACATTTTAAGCCATCTTCAGTGCCAATTTGAGCGTCATGAACATTTGATCTAGGTGGCAAGACGTTACCTCTTTTCATCTCTTCGCATACAATGTAAGCTGATAATAAAAAAATACACATATTTTTCTGAATCAACCTTGACCGAACCCCAACAAAAATTCTCTACTAATTATTATTTATTAATTTATTCGCAACACCAATCAAAGCATCCAATTTAAAAAAAAATGCATCTCTTCACCGATTATTAAAACAAAAATAGCACACAAATAAATATTGAATTTGGTTAATTATTTCAGAAGGCACGCTCAACAGTAAAAATAACAATCATAAATAGTTTTCTAATATACATTTATCAAAAATGTTAGAGTATATTAATTTTTTTAAATGTTTTATTATGTACGCTTAAAACTTATCATAATTTATTAATAATGAAGTTTGCTATCTTTAACAAAAATCATATTAGATATACTATTTTTTCTATTCAGCTTGTGATAGGTTATCTCTTCTATAAACGGCCAACAAATGAAGCACAAATGTGGAATTCAATCAGTTTTTTAAAAATAATTCTGGAGAGCATTTACAAACACATACACACACACACTCGTACATATATGTGTATACAGAAGGTGGCTAATCTCAGTAGAGTAATGATAAAGGAGCCTCAAATTAAAATATATATATATAGGTTATAAGTGTCATGTATAATTTAACTACCAGGTCATCATGCTAAGGTCATATTATGTCAATGAAGGTTATGACCACTGCATCTTTTCATGCATGCTAAACTTAAATATGGGTCATGAAAAATAATATTTTAAACTACACACACACACAAAAAAAAGGATAAGCACTGCTATTTGACTCGTCAAGATCGTAATTAATTAACCGATAAATATTTGACGTGGTTCTTTAAAAGGACCAGTTTGCTTTGGAGTTATTTTATAATTCTATACTGAAAAACACTAAACTGAAAAATCCCTTAAGAGTTTTTTTTATGTCATAAATAAATAAATAACGCGTAATATGATATGTTAAATTGTGTATTATGTACATCAGTATTACATATGTCGATTTAAGTTTTTTCACGAAATAGTGATGTATTACTGATATTAATATATTATGTGTAAATTAGGTTTAAATAAGGAAAGTATTATATTATACTACACACACACGCGTTTATAATTATAATAAATTTGTCATAAATTTATTATCAAGTTAAAGTGTGTTTATATTTTTGTACCATAGAAAATAAATTTATCTAAAATTTATATAAACAAACTTTCCTACTCACTATCATGACTGTAGTGAATTTCTATAATTTTTTGCAAATATTCTACTACCGATTTTGTTATTTTTATCAATGCTATAATTTTCATATTTTAGTTTACTTTATGATAGCATCTCTAATTTTCTTACTATCCCACTTCTCGGTGTCCCTGAAATCCTGAAATTATTTTGAGGAATCTTGGCTCAGTCAAAAGAAAACTGTTTCCTGGCAAGTGCGTTTTTACTTTCGAACTATTGACCGAAACTTGACCTGTTTCAGCAGATGCGACCTGTTTCAGCACAGGTGACCTGTGTCCCTTGTGTTGGCTTATGTGTTCTCGGAGACTTTTAAGGCTGCTAGTGGGGAACAAGCCATCTGAAGTCATTTTGGGAAGTTTTTATGGCTCTCCGAAACTTCCCACTAAAATTGAGGCAGAATATGCAATTAACCAAGACCCCTAAGTTAACCGTTTTAGGAGTTTGTTACAGGAGCCTAATTTTGATAACAGCTTTTAAGTCCTCTACTATAAAATTATTTTTGATGGAGATAAGAACTATAATAATAATTATATTAATAGAAACACAAAAAATATTAAAAATGATTATAATTCTAAATAATTACTTTCGTTGAGGTACTTAATCCCACGTAAATTTTATACAATAAATGCTAGGGAATAGAATAATAAAATCTTACCACCTCAGCTTATATATTCCTCGCATATTATAAAATTTACTTGGGATTAAAGTCCACAACTAAAGTCATTATTTAAAAAATAAATTAAGAAACGGGAGTCTAACAAATATCCGACAATGTTAGCTCTTTTGAGCATAAGATGATTAGAATGAATTATCTAGCTTACCTCGTTGGCGCAATGGTCAGTATACGTGCCCGGAAAGCAGGAGATCTGGGTTCAAGTCCCGGCTGGGGCGGTAAGATTTTTTTTTATTCTATTCCTTTGCATTTATTGTATATTATTATAATTTATATAAGAAAGAGTCATTATTGGGAAAATAAAAAAAATCACTATTTTAGGTAATTAAATTGAAATTTATACAAAGCGGATATTGGTACTTTTTCAAAGATCCCACTTAAAATAGCTAAAATAGAGTCTGTTAATAATGTGAATTCATTTATATATATAAATTAATTTTGTGCTTGACGCAATATATTTCTTAAAAAAAAGAAATGAAACTTAGGTTTTTTTTTTGTTT
>KZ807037.1:78612-92996 GCA_000696205.2 Oncopeltus fasciatus
ATATATATGTATATATCTGGGTGTGCGAGTGTGTATCTTTATACGCTCTTCAACTTCCACAGTTAAAAAAAAATTTTTTTTGCACTCTTCTTTTAGCAAAAGTTCAATTAATTAGTTAATAACAGAAATCAGTGAAAGAAAAAGAAGGATTTAAGGAGGAAACATAATTACAAAATTTAACATCTTCATTATAATAACGCTATAATACATTATATAACTAAATTTACGTAAAATGAAATTTTATAACATCTATATATTATTTACTAAAAAAATCGCATATAAAAAATATTTTGAAATGTTATTTCTGTTGTTGGGCTTGCCTTTTCATTTTCAATATGCATAAACCGTGCTCTGTTATTAGGCCTCTTTTTCCAAATTATTAAACACAATCCTTTTTTATTTATTTTTTGTTTAAATCAAATGGAGTTTAGAGAAATACCAAAATTTAGAATTGATAAATCTTCATTTTTAATTTTTTTTTAGAAATGTTTACAAAATTTATCATACGTCATATTTAATTTCCTAACGTTTAAGCTTTATAATTATAATAATATTTATTCTTTAAATTAAACAAATGAAGCCTCTCTTTAAGTCACTTAGGGTCATGGATGGGGGTGAATAGGGGGGGGGGGCTATCTATAGGCAGCTATTCGATTCTAAACATCCATGGCTTAGGGTAGGCTTATATTTATTGATAAATGCTTGGCCAGAGCGGAACTTGAACCCGCAGCACCAGGATTGTTAGACCCGAAAATTACCCTGGCGCACTTCTAAATTTTCTCAATTCAATTTTTTTTCGCTCCCTTATCTCTTCCTTTTTCTTTCTTTATCTTTTGTCCTCTTCGAAAGTAGTCTATTTTCTTGAAAATCGTATTACCATTAATTATGGTACTCGTAGGCACTTATTCTTATCAATTTTAGAGAAAATATAGTAATTGACTTCTAAGTTGCTGTGTTTTCTGCACAGGTGTAGGTAGGCCTTTAGACAAAGACGTGGAAAGGTTTCTCCTCATTGAAGAGGGAGAGGAGCTAAGAGAAGAGAGTGCCAACTTATCGAGATGGGAAAGAGACAATAGATATCGATTCAGTTTTTTGGGGGGGTCGATGGGGAGGTTTTGACCACTACCCTCCCACGGAACTCCACCTACTTCGGACAAGACATATCTCAGTCATATTTCTTAGTTTAAGTAAATGTGAGTTTATTTTCATTCTTTCATTAATAAAGCTGTAAGTTGGCGATAATTACTAATACGATATAATTAACAATAAATAAAAATGTAAAGAAGGCATGTTCTAGTCCGACTTTGAAAAATTTGGGGTATGAAATGTACCATTCTCGATAATTATTAAAAAAATATTTTCCTTGTTTTTGGTTTTTGTAAAAAAAAAAAAAAAAATCATTCTTAAATAAAACTATATTCTCTTTCGACAATCAATCTTTTTTTTAATAGATTTGACGGTCATTAACACTAGTTATAATCTTATTGGGTTTTGCCTTTCGTAACTCTCAACTCATCTTGTTTGAATTTTTAATTTACTGTAATAAGTTAATAAATTAAAAATGTAGGTCAAATAAAATTTAGAAAATTAACTAATATCGAATAGTTAGATGTTTTTTGTTATTATATTTTAACCTTCCTAGAAATTAATGAGAGTATATCTTGAGATGGGATTGACAAACGATATTCAAGAAATAGAATAATTTTTTTATTTTTCTGTGCATTGTATGCGCTCTAGAGTCTGAAATTTTTAAAAACCTTTGATTGTGTTCGTTAAAAGCTGAAGTTTTCGAGGGAGTTTGGGGAAATTTGAGGACTGATTACGTTAAAAGCTGAAATTTCGAGAGAGTTTGGGGAGATTTAAGGACTTACCACGTTAAAAAATCGTCAATTTATTTTTTAATTTTAGGGAAGCGAAAAAAAAGGCAACACTATATATGTAAAACACAATAATTGAACGAATTGAATGAAAAATACATGTTAAAGGAAATACTTAAGAATGCAACTCAGTGTGTTGGGTAGGCTCTCTTATTTTACCGACAAAGATAAAATATCTAGGTTTTAATAATGTAATTCATTTTTGGTTGAATTCGGATGATGGAGATGATAATTAACACAATTTATTATGTTAATTATCTTCGTTGATTTTTAAGATACGAAAAATATTGAAAACATAATTTATTTAAAAATAAATTTCCTAACTTTTTTACTTTAAAACATTTTTACCAAAAACGCATGTTAAGAAAGAGATTTAGGAATACAACCTTTACCTCTTTCGCTTGTAAATAATTGTCTTTATGGTCGTGGTAAATCTGCATGGATTACGAAATTCCTCCGTAAAGTAAATTTTTTAAAAAGAGAACTCTAGTTATTATGGAAGAATTTAAATATAGAGCTATCCCCATTTTGGTAGGGCCGCCTCCATTTCAAACACGGAGTCTATTTTCCATAATTGCACTTCCTTACTCAAACAGCTGAGTTTGTTTTAAGAAAAAATCACTTAAAAGTAGAGGTTATTTCAGGGAGAATATGTGAAAAATTGTTAATAAATAAATGAAATTCCTATTTAGCCTTATAATAAATATTTACAAGTTATTGTGAAATTCTTATATTATTAATAATTATCAATGTTTTTTTTAAAGATAGATATTAGGAGTGGGGGACCCGGGTTCGTACCCCGGCTGGAGTAGTGAGTGTTTTTTTCTGGCTTACTGTATGAATCAAATTCATAATGAATTTATAAATTATTCGTCTACTAAATGCTCCTATTAGTCGCCCAAAAAGGAAATATGGGGGGGAGCGCCCAACCTCAGTAGTTACATTCTTAAATTTCTTATTTAACGAATATTTTCGAAAACTATTACGCATTACATATGCTAGAAAATTAAATTTTATACCTGTTATATTATTCTAACTTTTTCAAACTAAAACAGTAACGAAGATAACACGATTATTAATTTTAAATGAACCAAACGTTTATTCTTTAATTTTCTAATAAAAAAATTAATTGTGGTTAAACACGTTAAATTTTCTACGAGAAATGTTAAGGGAACCAGAACAAAATTTTTACTGCCTCAGCCGGTAATCCCCGGTAGGCTGCCTACCCGAAAATTAAGAGATTGGGGTTAGCACGCGGAAGAGAGCCAATGAATCATTCCTATAGGTATTCATTTTTGGAAATAACCCTTTAGATTATATACAATTTATATATAGTATCAAATATTTTATCAAATTTATTACGTCACTATTGAGTGCAAAATTAAGGCTGAATTCGTTATTAAGAAAGTTAGACCATTCGGATTGGGGATATATCTGAAATTGACTAAGCCATTAAAGAAAATAATAATAAAAGTAATTAGTGGAATATTATGCCTAAAGAAACTCAGCGCATTGTTTTATTTATTAAAGATAAATTTTAGCTTGAATTTTAATAAAACAGCTAGGTATGAAGGAGAAAATTATCTTACCTGATTTAAATGCAAACAACAAAGTTCTCGTAATTGATTGTTTGGACAAAAGTAAGGGGAGGGGGGGTTCCCCCTGTAATTTAGAGTTCTACAGAAAATCCTATATGGACTTAAGCACATAGGATGTTTACAGTTATCAGAACGAAACAACAAAAATAAATTTAAATGATACAAAATGGTTAGAAACATTTTCACTGTTTGGTACTTGCTATTTCTGAATATCGTGGAGTCCACTAGACCTAAAATTCTTCAAAAGTTCTACATAAATATTAAATGTATCTTCTTTTTTTAAATTTTTTTTTATAAACATATTGAAGGATTCGAAGAGTGGTTTACAGAACAAGGAAAGTTCAAATATTGATTAACTACAGCAACAAAGAATTCGCTTATTTTCATAGGTTAAGGGAATTGTAATGCAACTGCACTAGATTTTTTTATTTATCTTTATATCTTTTGTAAAATATTTTTGAATATGCTGGACTCTTCTTTAATTTTTCCTATTTCCTCTTAAATTTCCACGCTAAATTGATGATGAGCTTTTTAAGGAAGTGGTTTTTTAAGCGAATCTGGAAGTGGTTTTTGGGACTTTGAAGAGTATTTGATAAATTTTAGTTTGAGGTTAGCCATATTCATGCATTGCTAAACATTTTTGGAAAAAGATCATCGGAGTTTCTCAGAGAAATTCCGAGGTCAAGTGACTCTTCTATGAGAGTAGTAAACATGGCCCAGTCTACTGGAGGGAGGGAGGGGGGCAATTGTTTTGAAATAGGGGTCAAAGATAACGTAGGGAGAACTGGGCTGTGGTCAGAAGAGAGAGGAGTAAGGTTTTTGCGGATGAAGAAGTCTAGGATATCAGGAAGGCGGTTTACGCCAGAGGGCCAATAAGTGGGAGAGGAAGGACTAATTGTGGAGAGGTTTTGGGATGATATCGCATTATACAAAGCACGGCCACAGGAGTTGGTCGTTCTCGATTCCCATTGCAAGTGTTTCGCATTATAGTCTTCACCGGCAAGGAAACAGTGACCAAGGTCTTTGAGGAAAGTGGGAAACTCTGGTGTAGAGGTTGGCTTATTTGGAGGGCAATACACTGCTGAAAGTGTGATAGGATGAGAGGGTGTGGAAATAGACACTGTTGTTGATTGAAGGGATTCTGTGGAAGTGGAGGGTAGGATATGATGGGTATAGGATTTCTTGATAAGAAGTGCAATTCCACCATGAGCTTGTCCGTCAGAATGGTCTGTCCTATAAGTGTGGTAGCCAGTAATTTTTACATTATTAGTGGTGTTTCTGTCAGTAATACTACGTCTACGTTTTTTTTATTACTAGTTTGAGTTCGTCAGTATAAGCCCGAATTCCAGTTTACTATTTACTACTAAGAAGTATTATGCCATTAAACATTTATTTATGTATTTATGTATATGTATTTATGTATGTTTCATTCTTCTTTTTTTAAAATATACGTAACATTAAACATAATAATGATATTAATAATAATAACATTAAACATCTAAATTATTTTTATGACATGACTCATCCAACTTCTATGTATATTTAGATTTCTGAAAATTAACATTCAATTCTGTACATTGTTACCATATATTTAAAACAAGATGGAATGTACTTAACCAATATTAAGATGCATAGATGGATTAAGCTAAGTTGGTTTTATGAAAGTGCATTACTCTAGAGAAGTTAACTAATACCATTAAAATATAGTCTTATCTTAAACAAATTAATCATCACACTACTATTATTAGTATGTTTCTACCAATTAATTTTTTTATCAGAAGATTACCTTACAAATATAGTACTGTTTGAAACTTGTATTTATTAATAAGTAAAGAGAGTATGAAGTGTAAATTGTTTGCGTTTTTAGTCTTGAAGAAGGAAAATATATTATATTACATACATATATGATAAATATAAATATATTATTGAAATAGGTCTAAAATAAAACTTTTATTTCACTCAATGTGGACGATATTCTTTATAGCTATATGTGTGTGTGTGTGTGCGTGCGTGTGTCAGTGCGTGCATGCACACGCGCATGTGTCATCGTGTGTGTGTTTAAATGAAGGGGAAAAAAGGGGAAAGAATAAAATCGATTTGCGACGCCAAGGAGGTAGGTTTTGTCCCATATGATTTAAGGAAAAACCAATGGCTGTCGTCACCTCTTATCTCCTGCTATTGGCGTATTCAAGACCGGTCTCGAGATTTACGGGGCGGAATTCCACTCTTTTTATTTTCGCCTCATTTTCTTCTTTTTACAGGTTATATCCCCTAAGTTTTACGCACATGGTTCTCTCAGGCGCTATATAATTTACGTTTCTACATACAGTAACCATTCATTCTGAAAGGAACGAAGTATCCCGTTTCATTTATTCATTAATGAGAAAGTACTAATGCTAATCTTTATTTTCTATCACAAAAATTTTAATTTTACTGAAAGATTTACTCCGTTATTCAATATTAATTATTTACATTTATAAATATTGATTTAGTTGTGGTTTATTATCTCAATTAAATTTTAAACAATTAATGAAAGGGAATAGAATAAAAAATCTATCTGTCCCAGCCAGGACACGAACCTGGTGTAATGGAATCATACCGGCCCGGATAGCCGGAGATCCAGGTTCGGGTCCTGGCTGGGACAAATAGATTTTTTTATTTTTCATTTAATCTATGCATCTTAATATAGTTTAAGTACATTCCATCTTGTTTTAAATATATGGTAACAAAGTACAGAATTGAATGTTAATTTTCAGAAATCTAAATATACATAGAAGTTGGATGAGTCATGTCATAAAAATAATTTAGATGTTTAATGTTATTATTATTAATATCATTCTTATCTTTAATGTTACGTATATATTAAAAAAAGAAGAATGAAACATACATAAATACATATACATAAATACATAAATAAATGTTTAATGGCATAATACTTCTTAGTAGTAAATAGTAAACTGGAATTCGGGCTTATACTGACGAACTCAAACTAGTAATAAAAAAAACGTAGACGTAGTATTACTGACAGAAACACCACTAATAATGTAAAAATTACTGGCTACCACACTTATAGGACAGACCATTCTGACGGACAAGCTCATGGTGGAATTGCACTTCTTATCAAGAAATCCTATACCCATCATATCCTACCCTCCACTTCCACAGAATCCCTTCAATCAACAACAGTGTCTATTTCCACACCCTCTCATCCTATCACACTTTCAGCAGTGTATTGCCCTCCAAATAAGCCAACCTCTACACCAGAGTTTCCCACTTTCCTCAAAGACCTTGGTCACTGTTTCCTTGCCGGTGAAGACTATAATGCGAAACACTTGCAATGGGAATCGAGAACGACCAACTCCTGTGGCCGTGCTTTGTATAATGCGATATCATCCCAAAACCTCTCCACAATTAGTCCTTCCTCTCCCACTTATTGGCCCTCTGGCGTAAACCGCCTTCCTGATATCCTAGACTTCTTCATCCGCAAAAACCTTACTCCTCTCTCTTCTGACCACAGCCCAGTTCTCCCTACGTTATCTTTGACCCCTATTTCAAAACAATTGCCCCCCTCCCTCCCTCCAGTAGACTGGGCCATGTTTACTACTCTCATAGAAGAGTCACTTGACCTCGGAATTTCTCTGAGAAACTCCGATGATCTTTTTCCAAAAATGTTTAGCAATGCATGAATATGGCTAACCTCAAACTAAAATTTATCAAATACTCTTCAAAGTCCCAAAACCACTTCCAGATTCGCTTAAAAAACCACTTCCTTATAAAGCTCATCATCAATTTAGCGTGGAAATTTAAGAGGAAATAGGAAAAATTAAAGAAGAGTCCAGCATATTCAAAAATATTTTACAAAACACATAAGGATAAATAAAAAAATCTAGTGTAGTTGCATTCATTTCATACAATAAAAACATAGTATAAGCCCATGGAAGTGGCCTAGCTAAAATTAAGGATAACCGCATTGGAGGTTTTCAATGCTGTCACAAAGATCAGAATGGCATCGACATCTCGATACATAACAGTTATTATACATAACAAATACATGAGTACATAACAGATTTGACTAAAGCAGCCTTAAGTAAACAAAAACAACATAAACATAAAAGCGCATTTCTAAGCTGAAATTAAGCAAGCTCATTCCACTTTCATTGTATGCAAAGTGAATGAAGTGCGTTTATGTATGAAAACAGATGAAATATTTAAATTCCTTCAATGTAAATATGGAAATACTTATTATTATTATGTAAATTAATACATCTACATTTTTGTTTCGTAAATAACGTAATATACCCTCCAAAATTGCAATTATGCAATATGGTTTTCTCTATGTGTGATGGAATTCAAAAAGAGCCTTGATAAAATGTTTTGGTGAAATCCCAGTAATTTTCAAACCGAAATTTATATGAGAAAAACATTTTTATTGAAATATGTCTTGGCAAACCTTCAAATGAAAGAATAAAATAGAATATTCATTCATAGAACTTTACATATTTATTAAAATTTAGATGCTATGTAATAAATGAAATTTAAATATAATAAATCACTATCTGTTAATATAATTATTTGTCTTTGTTTAACCACCAAAGAAAAAAAGAAAAAAAAAAAAGAAAAAAAAGAGAAGCTGAAATAAAGCCCGTTCTATTGCGTCTATATTTGAAAAAATAAAATTCGGTGTTATAGAATCGTTCTGTAAACATTTTCAGAAGAGGTAGATCATTAATAGTTTTTATAATATTGTCTTTATTACGATTTTAATATTTTTATTCTCTGAAATATTTTAAATGCGCATTTTAAAATTTTTTTTAATTCAAAAGAGTGTTATACAAAACATTACAGTAATAAAAATGTTGAAATCAGAAGAGAGGGAGGTGGTGTTACAAGTAGAACGAATTGAATAATCATTAATATATTATAATATTTAATTATTGTTAATGTCGTGATACATGTATATTATATGTTATATATCTTTATCTGTAATACATACACTGTCAAATGTGTAATTCATAATACCGGCTCATGCTTCATACGCATTTGAATATATTATACTTCATAAAACGAGTGATATCATTTATTCTATGTAACTTATCATAAAATCACGCACTAATTAAAAAATGTTAAATATAAAATTATTATCAGATGAGGTGTCATTTAATAATTTTATTTCTAAAATTCTTCTGTGCCGTAAATTTCATTTAAAATTAGCTCCACTTTAATTAAATTTTTAAAAGTTGTAAGATTTTCCCTAGCTTGGAGTTTTTTCAGTAAAAATTATACATAAATATATTCAAACTTTTCTTTGTTAACAAATTTCTTCTTTAACGAGCTTAACATCAGTATCCATTTCTTTCTAATGTATGAAAATGTACCTTTTAAAGTGTTTAAACTATTGTTATACATATAGAGTGGTCATATTTTATTTAAAAATAATAATTCTTCATAATGACACATTTAAATTAGTAATATCTTCGTTAATAGCTAAGTAATAATTAACTGTAAAGTTAATAGCTATAGTAAAGTGAATATACATACTAACGATGTTAAATTCTATATATAATTACATAATTACATTAAAGTTTCACAATCGGTGCATAAAAATGAAGATACCTTTAATTAAGCACCTCCTGATTAGTCTGGAGCCAACCAAAACGACACAAAACTGTAAAATTTAATAATTGTATGCTGGTTACTTGCCGCGATTTTAACATGCACATCTATATAAACATATACACAATGGGACTCACAAGATCTAGTAATAACATGTGATAATGGCCCCCCTCTTAAAGACTCTCCAAGTACTTTGCGCTTTCAATATCCTCTGACCAAGAACTCCAGATTCACAGATTACCAAGGCGTTTGGTCATTGGGGGAACTCATTTCACGCGAATCGCACTTCTAGATGAGTTTCCTAAAGAGTTCTCCCACTGATGGGGGCTGCAGGGATTGTGTTAGAGAATTGTTCCATTGCGTGTAGGGGTTTATAGAGTCAAAAACTACAACCGAATTTCGCTATTATTCCACAGAATAATGTCTAAAGTACAAAATATATTAATCTTTGCTAACCATAAATATAATATTTTGACAACCAACAAATACGCAACCACTTAATTCTACTTGTTAGTTATTTAATTACTTCAAAGTAAAAATTCTTTAGTGTCTCTATCCGTAATTCAATATAACTCTATAGAAAGATTAAACGTAAGTTTAGTTCAATTTTTTTTAAATAATATAAGTATAATTTAAAATAATTATCGGAGTAATAAGAATCAAATTTAAAACTTAATTTTCTTCAAGATTACATTCCAATTTTGCAGTTATTAATACAAAAAATAATTATTTTCAAGGAGCAATTAAAACTCAGTGTAATCCAACAATTAATGTCCACTGTGATTCATTAAAAAGGTTTTATTTGAACATTTTACTCACCTAATTATTAGTAATAATCTATATACATCCCTGTTATACAAAGAGTTTATTTTTCAATGTTTACAAATTATATAAAAATTATGAAGAATAAAAAAAAAAAATTATAACATGGTGAGAATTGCTAGATTTCTTGAAGAAAAGAGAACACGAAATGAGAAAGAAAATGTCAGCACCCACTGAATGCTTGCCTGATCTACACACAACCCCCCTCCNAAAAACTAATTTAATCTTCAACCTCGAAAATGACGAAGAAAGAAAAGATAATTTAGTTCAAGACTTCTGGAGAGGCAGCGCTAAACTCTTTTCTCTCATTTATAAATATTTGATTCATTCTTATAATAATTACTAAGACAAAAGTGTTGGATAATTAAATTTTATATCATAAACATAAAAATATAAATATTTTTCTAACAACAATATTTACAAATACATTAGTAGTAACGAAATTAAGCAATTAATTAACATTCCAGTTCAATTATTAACACTGGAAATTTATATTTGAAACTATTGGAGATTTTTAAATTTCGCCATTTTATTGATATACACCTACTTCGACTTATTTCTTGAGAACAATTGAATTTATGTTTGTGTGTGTGTGTGTGTTTCTCCATTGCACATAAAGTTTATAGGGAATTTTATAGATTTGGTGAGGAACCTAAGAAATTATTACAAATATTATTTTTTTAGTGGTATATAATCCCACGTAAATTTGAACAATTTTTAGTGCAAAGGAACAGAATAAACAATCTAACTAGCCAGGACTCGAACCTGGATCTCCTGCTATCCGGGCCGGTGCATTTACCAATTATGCTAAAGGAACCAGTCTGATAAGTTATTAAATTCCCCGCACTAGTGCCGAGAGTTTAACCTCCGAGGCCAACAAATATATAGTCTTATGCTGGGACAGTTAGATTTTTCATTCTGTTCCCTTGCACTAAAAATTGTTAAAATTAACGTGGGATTATATACCACAAACAAATTTATAAAATTAAAATTAAAAGTAAATAACGAGAGTTATTTGATTAGCTTCACAATGTCAGCTCCTCCGAGCATAAGACGATATATTCGTCTTCCCCGGAGGTTAGACTCTCGACACTAGTGCGGGAAATTTAATAACTTATCAGACTGGTCTCGGTAGCATAATTGGTAAATGCACCGGTCCAGTTTTGATCCAGGTTTGAGTCCTGGCTGGGACAGTTAGATTTTTTATTCTGTTCCCTTGCACTAAAAATAGCTAAGAAATTATTGTTAATAATACAAATAGATTTATTTCTTACAAAAAGTCTACTAATACGTATAATAACTAAAAGGCTTGGCTCATGCGTAGTGCACCATTGCTTATGTAGAGAAGAACTATCAATAATTTCAAAATAATACATTAAGAGACTTAGCTAAATTTTAATTTTCAGTTCTACTATTCTTTTTTTTATAAAATGAAGGGCTTATTTATGTGCTATCCTCGAAATATGTTTTCTGAAATCCTGTTGAGTTATACTTATATACACTGCCTTCTGGTAAAGTTAAAAGGTAACTTAATAGATGGTTTTGTAATGTTTCGATCTGTTTTAAGTCTTAGTTCTATTAGTCCAGGAAGATTATGTTTAAGTCCTAAACTAATGGGTTCTTGAGCACCGGGCGATTATTTGTAGTTAAACCTGTCATAAAATGTAAATTCCACTCCTAGTGATAATATTTTCTGAATGTAAAGGAAATAATGAATATTTTATGGGTAATATTTATTAAATATCATGAAATGGAATTTAACGAGCTTCAGCAAACGGATTTTCAATCAGCTAAATGTTTTTTTATATCAAATTTTGGATTTTAAATGAAATCTCAATCTTTATTGTTTAATGGTAGTAGCAACGCAAGTAATTTGTACATTATTTCAATTAAATCTTATGAGTTTAACTCGTTTTATTTGAATATTTAGGGCATTGCAGCCTACATCTCATGTCTAATCAAAATGTAGGTTGCAAGTAAACTCCAACATCTTTTGGGCTATTTAAGGGGGTTCCATTTTGATGCTAATTATAGGATCTGCGGCTCGCAGAATTCTTTAGGATTTTGGGTTCCCGTTGGCAGTCCATCAATGTTACATATTTTATTTTATAAAACTATCAACAATGCCTCGAATGGAGTGTGGCAGTCACAATATCACTCGGCTTTACCAACGGGAACTCAAAATATGATATCAAAATATTCAAGGATTAGTAACCAGCCTTGTGGAAGAAGGAGCTGGCTATTATTTGGAGAAAAGACATGATGAAGTCATCTGGGGTTACTAGATTTTCTTGTGGAGCGGGGTCTCCTGAAGTCTTCGAATCGCCATGTGTCTTAAGCAAAGGAAACAGACTCTACGGCCTCAAAAACTTCAAGGAGTAGTAGTATTTTTTGTAAATTAGCTATTTAGTTTATGTAGTTTAAGAAAAATTGTTTTACTTTTCGTCATATTCTAGGACACAGATCCTATTTTCACATATTTGACAGATATTTGTGTTTGGTTCATTTATATATTTATTATATAAAATATTGTTGTGATGTAGCATGTTTAAGTGTATTTTAGTGTATATATATATATATATACAACATTTTATTTTTATAGAGTTCAGGTTTTGTTCTTGTTTGGATCCAAATGGATCCCTTCAGCTAATTCGCCGCTAAAAAATCTGTCTGAAAGGTAAAATGTCTTCCTAAAAATTATATGATTACTTTAAAAAAAAAAAAAAAGTTCCCACTTGAATAATTCTTGACCACAAAATGCATGAGTTTAAATGAGGGTTAATAATGATATCTAAAGATAAATGTAGTAATAGAAGAAAGAAAAGAGTGACTGTATTTTCAGTCAGAAAAATTTGATCCAGGTGGCACGACGTCCAATCTTACCATCATGATAGCCCTGAATGTAAGCCGAAACGTCGGCAGATAATAAAAAATACGCATTTTTAAAAATTATATTCTTTGGATCGATCTTCATCGAACCCCAACAAAAAAAATCTACTAATACAGTATTCATTTCATAATACATTACTTACCCATAATCAAAGAAAAGTGGACATGGAGTGTCTTCTTACCTAAAATATAAAAAAAATAAATTATTTCATGTACAAAGTTATCAATGTAAGCATACATGAAATGTAATTAATTTATGAATTAAAAAAAATGTATAGCATGAAATTAATCAATAAATGACATTGCATATCTATAATTTTAGTAATTAAATCTTGCAGAAAAAATAATTATTATGTTTGTATATTTTATAAACAAATAAAAATTTTAACGAAATAAATTTTGAGCAGTTTCGGAAAATATTTAAGAGTATATGAAATTTTAATGTTCTTGTTTAATATCATCTAAACAAGAAAATTTTGTCAAACATAAGTTAAAATTAAATAAAAAAACTATAATGTATTATTATATATTAAAATGTTACTTTATTTTATATATAGAAGACTGCACAAAACAAACTAAAGGAAAATAATTCTCCCATCCAAGCTCTGTAAGTTTATTTTCCAGTTAGTTGCATTTATTATGTTTGTTTTTATTTAATACACATCAAACACATGTTATTTAGTTGTTTTGTATACTCTCCGTTACAGTTTAAGCCCCTTAAACCATTTATGCACTCAATTTCATTGTGGTAGACATGTATACAATGAAGTTCGTCTGATTAGCATCTACTACCCCTTAAAGGGGCTGGAGTGCATAGTTTAATATTTAAATTCAAATAACCAGCTGTTATTGTGTTGGGTGTAGTAGGGGTTGAAATTTTGAGTATAAATGAAGGTAAACAACCATTGTTCTTACGAATAACTTGTTTTACCTCCATTAAATTTTGATCCTTTTATTCTGTTAAAATTTCAGTTACTGATGAGTTAACCAATCGACAAATTTTATTAACTCTTTTACTCGTAATAACAGTTTCTTGATTTGAGCTTTCCAGATTTATATCAAAGTACTTATTTAAATTTTAATAGTTTATTAGCTTACACGTCACGTTTTCATTCAATTAATAGACTACTCTATCCTTAAGGTTCGTTATGCTTTTTAAAATACGTACGTTAAATACTAGCACTTGCTTTATTAATAACAAATAAATAAATATTTTAAAGTCCCCATCACACAGCCTCTAGAGGTCGTGAGTTATAAATTCATTCACGATACTGGTATCTTTGGTTTGTCACCAAAACCAACCAATTTCAAGAGATAATAAGTTAAATTATCACATTCTCCATATGATAAGTGACATTACCTGCGTGAATATAACTATCGTCCTGGAATCGATCTTACAAATATCGATCCCAATAGAATTTTATACTTACCCTTAGAGCGCCACTAACAATTGTGAAAAGTCTCCCAGCTAGGGACATCAAAGGAATGATCAAACTTTCCAGTCTAGTGTTTCTTTAATTTTTTATTAATTTTTTTTTAATTTAAAAAATAATATTAATTGATACTACTGAAAATGCAGTAAATT
>KZ807037.1:120381-144451 GCA_000696205.2 Oncopeltus fasciatus
TTAAAATTATTATTATTCACCTGTAGCTCTTAACAATATATAAATGAAATTTTCCTAAATTTTCCTGATTTAACTATATTTGGTTCCTTTTAATTTTTTTTTTAAATTATATTTCCCGAACGCTTTTAAGATTTATTTTTTTCGTCTAAATCATGAGAAAATACTACACCCTCAATAGTGGTTAATTTTTCAGGAGGAGTCCCCTTTTCTCATTTTGTTATTTTTTATTTATTTATTTTTTTCCAAAATTGCTCAAATTCTAAATTTTTTTTTATATGCTTTGGCTAAACTGGTAGGGAAGAAATGGTAAGGGGAACGCAATTACATTAGCGAATTTTTCCTAAAGATGTGTCTATCGTAAAAATTTAGCAAAGCATAATAGTTAGGATGTTAGGTTTTACTCTTAATTTGTTGCATAAAGTTTTTTTTTTGTAATGCAAATAATACGAAAATATGGTAAATACAATTTTTTTTTCTCTTTCTAAATCTCTTAAATCTCTTTCTAAAAGCGAGGTAGTTTCGAAAACTTAATTTCGAATTACATTCATTATCATTGCACGCTACTTATTTATGTTATTGTTATAAAAAATAGCTTTAAGTATGTATAGTTTGTAATTATGTTAGTTTATAGTATGTAAAGATAGATTAACAGAAACTCCAGGGTATCTGAGTTTGGGTCTCTTAATCCTTGTGCTCCGGGTTCATGGAAATGTTTTTATCGAGAAAAAATGAGTATTTTAAGAAGGTTGTTAATTTGTTGAGACTCTTTTCTGCGGACTACAAGGACTTGAAAGGGAGACAAATTAAACTTCAACATGTAAGTTGAATGTTCAATAATGGAGAGTGGAAAACATTGTAAAGGAAATAAATATTAATTTAGTTGTGGTTTATTATCCCACGTAAATATTAAACAATTAATGAGAGGGAATAGAATAAAAAATCTATCTGTCTCAGCCAGGATTCGAACCTGGACCGATATGCTTCCACCACGGAAACGAGCTAGACAAATTATTTAATTCCCAACACACAAGCGAGAGCCTAATCCAACGGGAAAGACGAATACATCGTCTTATGCTGGAAGGAGCTGACATTGTGAGTGATCGTCTGAAGCCTTGGAATGCCTGAGATGTTACCTTTCAGGAAATTCTGGTCTAAACAATGCATTTTTGACCCATTTTGGTTAGTAGTGATACTGGGAATAGTTACCTGAGCTGAGACCTGTCCTCTCCTCAATCGCTCCAAGTCGGTGTGGGACCAGGCGCTGAGTGACCAGGGCGGAACCTGCCGAAGATCACCGAACTTGAACTCTCCGAGACGGTTGTGTACGAACTTTCGTATGTTCCATGGTAAGTCGTTGTGCCTGAAAAGAACATTTTCAATGTTAGTTCTACTGACATATGAACTGAGCTGATAAAACAAAATTTGTGTTCGTTTAATGACTTAAATTGGTTAAAGGGAAGGGAGGGCTTATGAGATGAACATAATTTTAAATCCTTACTAATGGCGTAAAATATGTATTTAATAGCAGTTTTGAATTAACGCGTATTGGGAAAGATATTTGAAATTAAATAAGAATGTTAGGTTGGGCGGACCCCTCTTAAAAAAAAAAGTCTGCCAAACAGTATCACCAAAAATAAGCGTAAATATTTATTTATTCTTCTTTTTAGAGTTTGGCACGGTTTAGATTACTCCGATTTCTACCAAGTGGAAGCGGGAGTTCCTCAAGGTAGTGTGCTTGGACCTATCCTATTTATCCTGTACACTGCAGACATCCCTATCTATCCAAGTACCCTCTTAGCTCTATTTGTGGACGACAAAGCTATCCTATGGGGCGCCAGGCTAGCTCAGGGGATCCGAACAGGTCTCACAATCCTGACGCCGCGGTTTCAAATCCCGCCCAGGTCAATCTTTTATTTCTAAATGGAAGCTTGTCCTGAGCCATGGGTGTTTAAAATGGGGTGGCAACCAGTAGATAGCCCCTCCCTCCAATGACCCTAAGTGGTTGCAAGGGAGGCTAACACAACAAAAAAAAAAAGCTATCCTATCCTCCCATCCCGATTCTAAAACTGCTTCTAAAAACCTACAAGATAATCTTAATAGCATTCAGAAATGGTGTGGAAAATGGAGAATAATAATTAATGAAGCGAAATGCGTTCAAGTTAATTTCCAATTACGAAAGAAAACGATACTAAAATTGTAGAATTTAACAATATTCCTTTACCACTCACTAATTCCGTTCGTTACTTGGGGTTCCACCTGGACCCAAGACTTACATGGGATGAACATTTTAAAATTAAAAGACAAGAACTCAATCGACAACAAGGACTCCTATACAGACTCATGAATAAGAATTTCAATCTTACAATAAAAAACAAACTGACGCTCTACAAAACCTTATTACGACCAATCTGGAGGTATAGAAATCTGGGGTGCCGCCAAGCCTTCCAATACTCAAAAAATCTAGTCCTTTCAACTCCATCCTAATTCAATAGCACATACCTTGTCTTCCAACTCCAACCCCTACAACCCTCCCCGTTGGCTCAAACGAAGATGGCCTCGTGACCTCCTGGGGACATAGTCGGCAAATAAATATTTATTTGATCTTATCAACTTGAGAAGGCAGTAAGGTTTAATTCTAAGCTCATTAAGCTGGTTCTGGGCTGTTCGGACGGTAAGAGGGGGGGGGGGAGAACGCTCAACCATGTTAGTTACAATCGTAAATATATATAAATTAATATGCGTTTTTCGTAAAAATCATGTAAAATATAAAAGTTAGCCAAATAAATTTTCTACCTATTGCATTCGACAAATTATTATCAGTACACTTCTTCTTCTTTATCACCGAATTATGCCATTAATAGCGTCTGAGAGCCTCGATGAAGTACGACTAAACCTTCCGATACCTGACTAGAGGCTTCATATCCCGGAGGGTTTGCCCAGCTATTCTCTCAACATTCTCCAGGTTCTGAGGGAAACCCTCCCGGTCATCTCCCAGTGTCCCGAACTTCTAGAACTCTTTTAGCTTCTCTCTCCCGAGCCATTCAGCACTCCAGATGCCGCGATTCCAGCGTGGTCTTTATGCCTGCCACCCCAAACAATTCTCTCGTTGTTAATAGTCCCTTCCGAAACCGCAATCCTCAAGTCTTCATTTCTGCTGCGGTGATGCGACTAGATTGCTCTCCTAAATTGTGGAGGTGGAGTGGCGGACCCATGTGCCTCTTAGCTTCTATACCGACTTCTCGGTAACTAACTATACTTTTGCACGTAGCAGTACGCCTGATTTTCTTTAGAAATTCTATTAGTTATTTTAAGGTTTATATTACCTGTTTTAATTATAATAGTCTTTAAATAGGCAAATTATAAATCAAATTACTTATTCTATATACTTTCTCATTTTCATTTTTATATATTTTTTATACATAATTATACTTGTATATGTTCAGTTACCTTTTCAATATTTTCATTTTGTTAATTTTTTTTTCATTTATTGTTTATTTTATTCTAATTTACTACTTATAGTAATTTGATACTTTAAGTGATGTACTTATTTATTTATTACTTTTCATTTGATTTTGCAAATCTACTAACTCTTTATTATAATTAATTATTCTAACGATACATGTGTAATGTATGGTATTAACAGAATAAATTCACTTATGGAAGGGTTGCTGTCATGAGGGGAGGGGGAACTATGTTATCACTAATAAAACTTCCCGTTACTGACCAGTTCAATTTTACATTGATCTTCTCGAGACATAACTAACACCTTGCTCTTAGTTGATGACAATTAACTTCCGGGATACCCTGAAAAAACCACTCTATCAGGGTTTTTTTTGTAGCTATCCTTAGCAATCTTCTATCAGTTCTGTGTTATACGCATACAGACGACTTTTTTTAAGAATGCTTCTCGAATTTCATTTCCCAATGGTTGTCCATTCAGTTTTAGCCGCCTGCATATTTTGTGGATCTCATTCATAAAAACCAATGTACAGCAGGGGACTTAGACTGTCCCCTGTTTCACATCTTATTCTAAAGGAAACGGTTCAGACTCTTTTCGCTGGCCCGGACCACTCATTTACCCTAGTGGTTCCATTCTGAATTTATAGCTGCAATAAGATCTCTTGTTAAGTATTTATTAAGGATAAATTGTAAATAAAATCTTGTTATAACATTATATGGATTCCCAATGTATCCCATATTTGTTTTCTATGTGTCAAATGATACCTTTCGATCTGAAAACACCTTAAATCACCTTTAAACACCACTCTCTATTTTTATAGTTTTAAATTTTAGAATTTTTCGAGAGGTAGAGGATGACGGTATAGATAGAAGCCTATTCTCCTGCAATTAATGATCAGAGAAGCCAAGAATGCATAGTGGAGAAGCTGGAAGAGATGGATGATCTCCAAAACTGATTAAATATGGGATTAGGGATTTATTAGAGGGCCCCAGCAATTATTCTAGATAATTAGAGACAGGAAGGTAGTACTAAGATATTGAGATTATAATGTAAATAATTACAATACATAATTACATCTGTATCACTACTGACTGTGTAAATAACCATCCAATTAGATTATAAACTGTACCAGGGCATACTGGAATAGAAGATGATATTGCTGGCGGAAAACAAAATAACATGACACTAATAGACAGAAATAATGGTACTTATATAATTTTGAATATCTATACCTCTTCCCCCGCAACTTGATTATCCAATTTCAGTCAAAAATAAATAAATTAAACGGTTAAGATGGAAAAAAAATTGAATTTAGTTCTTGTATCTTTTTGAACTTTTAAATGATAAATATTACAAAAATTAATTTAAACATTTTATATTTAATGATATTTTTCATACCTTAAAGAATAACAAAAGCTTAGGAGTGGTACCAAAGTGAATAGGTCAATTTGCTTACTGGATGTTTGATAGTAAATAAACTGAATTACCCTTATTTAGCTAAGTGTTGACCGGATTGGTTTTGGTTGATAGCAGATAAGGAGGAGTTATTTGAATGTATGGGAAATTTATTTATCGTCAATATCTCTTCGTTATAGTTAGTGTTTTGTTATTAGACTATGTATGAGTAATACTAAGTCTAATAACACATCATGTTGTTTGCCATTATAAATAACAAATGATCAATGGTCCTGCACTAGGTGCAGCTATTAACAAGCTCATCTAATGCACCGAAAAACAAAAGAATAGATACAAATTTTTCTTTTCGTTATTCTGAAAACTGCGAATGCCAGACTGCGAATTCACTGATTATATTATTATTTTTTAAATATTCACCCGCAGGAAGCAAATGAGCATGATGCTGTACTTAAAATAAAACATATCAGTTTTTCTCTGCACTCTTTTAATTTTATCTTTATCAATATCGAATGCTGAGACTGAAGAGGAATAATTAAAATTTAATCCATTATATATAAATTACCCAGGAGACTATATCCATTTGTATTCGGCGGACGAAGCTGGGTCACTCCATTTTTCTTCAGCATCTATCCATCATCTGTTTTCCGTTAGTTAATTTACCCATGAATTTTCCCATCAGATTTCGTGCCGATTTAGTTTACCCTTCACACATTCTGATGCTCAAAATAAATTTGGTCTTCGAAAGCTGATCTTTTTTCCCGGTATAAAAAACACATTTTTATTTTTATTTTTTATCTACTTTGACCGAATCTCAATAAATTATCTTCCATCAATTTATTTCGAAAGTTTGCAGTGGTATTTGCCCAGATACTTGAGGCATCTCGGAGTTCGTGTGACATAAATTTTTTTTTCAAAAGTCTATTAAAGACTCTTTATATGAATATCTACTAGTAGTCTCTTTTGGGATTTGTGGTATTTTGAAAAAAATATCCATCTGGAGTTTTAGTAAAGCTCAAAGTTTCATTTAGTTTCTTATATATTAATTTCTTTTACAAGAGTTAGCCTCCCATTGAAGCCCTTATGGTCATGGAGAGAAGGGCTATCTGCAGGTTCTCATTCCATTCTAAACATCCATGGTTCTGGACAAGTTTTATTTAACGATAATAAGCCTGCTGCGGGTGGGATTTGAACCCGCAGCGCAATGATTGCCAAGTCCTAATGGATCCCACGTCCTATCTAGGCGATTTATGCAAACGTTCCTTATTTTAGCCAATTTCTATGTCAAGCTTCGTGATGCAACTTTAAAAAAATGTCTTCACATCTTCACTAAAACGATATAGATGAAGCTAATTCATATGGTATGTTATTTTTCTTGGATATCAACTAATCAAAAATATTTAAAATAAAGTACTGAAGTGCAATATAATGATTATAAGCCCTAAAATTAAAGATTAAGGATATTTTAGTATCAGAGGAGGATAAATTGAATATATATTTATCTTAAGATGGTTTCCTCATTTTTCTCAACTGATTTTAGAGAGGGTAAGAATTTTTTTTTTAAACTCTTAAATTATGATACTTTATAAAATTAACTGTTTATATTTTCTCCTAAAATCAGCTTTTATCTTGGAAAGTTAATGTGTACTCTATCCCCCGTAAATTTACTGTTCCTCAACTAAAATAAGTATTTTATGTTAGTGAATTTTCAAGTAGACTCATCTTAGGTATCACCTATTTTATCATTTTACTACAGTATTAGTTACTAAATTATTATAGTGGAATTATGTGGCTAACATATGCGTTTTAAATGTCCAAAGAAATATAAAACCACCTCAAAATAGAGTAACTAGTGTCATATTTAAAATCGTTACGCCAATTTAAATATATTTGTCAAGTGAAACAAGTAATTCTCGTTGCCGACCACATTTAAAATAAACAATTCTTAAATTTTTCATAAAGTATATTTGTCTTTAACTGTTTAAACTAAATGAGTTCACCAGCTTCCATAGTTTATGAATATTTTCCAAACAACAATTAAATATCCAATATTTATATAGATATGCCTACAATATTTAAACATATCATGTCATGGGATTCATTGAGTTTTTGGAGTTACTACTGCTAAATCTTTCCGACAGTCCGCTATCTTGTGTTCTTCCTAGGCAGTAAACTAACCTGGAAGACTCACTTACTGACAAAGAGACAAGAACAAAACAGACGCTTTGGACAGCTCTACAGAGTGCTGAACCACAGGTCCAGATTAACAACAGAAAACAAAATAACTCTTTACAAAACATAAATTAGACCTATCTGGACATAAGGTATTGAACTGTGGGGCACAGCGAAGCCATCAAACATTAGATGTATCCAGGGGTTCCAGTCCAAAGTCCTTCGTACAATCCTCAACACTCCTCCCTACGTATCCAATAAAACCATCCATTCTGACCTGCAAATACCTTTTGTTTCCGAGCTCATCCCCTCCAGGTTTGATAAGTTCCACACAAACCTCCAAGGACATCCAAATCCTCTAGTCCTTTCCCTGGCAACCCATGTTGTCTCGATTTGTAGTGGCTAGCATACTTGCCCGGAAGCAGGAGACCCGAGTTCAAGTCCCGGCTGAGGTCGTAAGATTTTTTTATTCTAACTCCCTTGCATTTCTTGTAGAAGAGTATAATATATGTTAAAGATGGAAGTTTAACTTGGAAGTTAAACTGGACAAGTTTAACTTATTGCAACTTGGAAGAAGAACAACAAGAACAGAGAAAACTGAGAGAAAGTGTGTAGTCAAAGGGAATTGGTTAGAAGCAGGAGGAGACTTCACGCCGTCTTCGCTCTTCTCTCATCTGTTGAAGATTGGTGTTCACAGGAGGAGACACACGAAGAAAGATAAAGTGGAAGGGCGGTTGGCATCTCGCCGGAGCCACACTCACACGTCACCCTTCTCCTCCAAGGATTAGTCAGGTTTTTATCCCTGGACAAAGAGGGATATCTCTCCTTTGGGGCGAAGCCAGAGGGAAGTTCTCTCTGCCAACATATTTGGATTTTATCTTCCTCTGGCCCAGGGGAAATTCAATGTTTGTAATTAAAGCCAGCCTCTTGTCTTTGTAGAACTTTTTCTCAAGTAGATATACTGTCGACAAAATTATTCGCCAATACTACTTTGTTAGGAAATATGCTGAACTCAATCTCACACACTCACACATTCATGTGTGACTACTTGGTCAGGGCAATTCTGACAATGAAATATAAAAAATAGCAATGAAAATAATCTAAAAACTATTGCTCACTATTTTTCATAATATAAAGAATATTTCTCCGTATCGAACAGCATTACATTTATTGCGTTGCATTATTACTATAATGCATTGTAAAAATTATAAAATTGTACGAAAACAGTATCCATGACATTCCCGTGCTCACAATAAGTTGAGAGTATGTTATCCTAAGATAATGACAGTAAAAATGTTCTACAGGTAGAATTAATACTGCCTATTTATCCTATCCTGTTGAATAATATTATTGAAAAATTCAAAAAATCAGGCGAGAAGGTTAACTAAAACAGCCAATAGCCGATTAGACGGCAACAATTGTTGTAAACCGAAACTGCGGCCATTTATGGAGTTAAATCTGGAACATATGAAATCTGAAATATACATGATATTTTGTATTTTATTTTATTTATTTTTTTTATGTGTAACCCCTTTTTTTTGAACACTGAAGGTCATGGAGGGAGGAGCTATCTTCAGATTGCTACCCCGTGTTATACATCCATGGTTCCCGGCAATCTTTTATTAATCACTAAAAACTGGCCCCGGGCGGGATTGAATTTTTTCGGAAGGCTAAATAATCTGTATAGAAACATCTCAGATGTAATGAGTCTGAAATTTGCCATTAAACCATCAACTGTCGTTAAAGTCAATTGAGCGGTTCAATATTAAAACTGTATTGTTTAATATATATCTGACAATAGATTAACTAAAACAAGCTACATTGAACTTCAATAAAATCGATCATTGAAATACTATCTACAAAAAATGTATTATCTTCTCTAAAAAGTGAATGGATAGTTTTGTTTTTTTACCGTAGATATTATTATTAGATATTTTTCGTTGGGGTCGGTCAAGGTAGAATACCCTATGGGGTTCAGGGGAAAGAGTGGTTGAAACGTTGGCCAATAATTTAAAAAATACACACATTTAAAAATTTTAGTTTTTGGATCTACCTAGATAGACCCCCCCCCCAAAAAAAAAAATCTAATAGCTTATATGTGTTATTCGATGACAACTCAATTGAAAAATAATTGAATTACATTCATAAAGTGATTTGATCCCAATATCTTTAATTCATATCAGAAATTCAATCAGTAATTAAAAAAATAAAAAATATGTAAAATAACGGTGAGACTCAAACCCGTGTTTCCTGATCTCTAGCCTCAAGTTCTACCTTTGCACTACTTGGGCACTAATCCCGTTCTGTCAGAAACTTCTCCTGTGATTGGACTCCTAGCCTTCCAGCTGTGCGAATCATTCTGCCACAACGAGCGGAGAACGTACTGACTACAGCAACTTTAATGGAAATTCATACTGGTGGTACCTTTAATAATTTTGGAGGATATTTACATTTATATTAATTGATTAATTGATGGCGTTTTCTGAATACTAGCTATAAGTGGTAACCACCTCAACATGAACATTTCACTGACTATTCCTCATTTCTGCCGGGTCAGAAACTTCTCCCTGGAGGTCTCTCAGCCTCTCCCAGGTCTGCGAAGTAGTTGTCCACACTGCCGGCAGAAGGCGAACCGAATGCAGAAACTTACACGGGGACCAGTACGGGGGGTACCACATGTGGGAATGTTGCTTTCAGATGGCCTTCCACATCTGTTTGTAGTAAACAGTTGGGAGACTTGAGAGAGACGTATCTTACAAGGCGGGATTAGGGCGTCTGCCTAGTGTTCAGAAGACGCTGATTATAGTCCCGTCATGGCTTAAAATTGTCACACACACACACACACACACACACACACACACCCGTAATTTTCTACCCGTAAACAAGCAATACACAAACAGTTCTAACGAGAGGTTTCACCTTAAGCGGTAAATGATAACACTGCACCCGACACATCGGCCTCGAGCGTGTGAGACAGGAGTTTCTCTACTCCTCCTTCACAACAACGGCCAAAAGCCCTTTGGACACGAGTGAAGTGGACGCCGGTATTAAACAAGGCTCTCCTGAGAGCGTACATTTCCGCAAGAGGAAGTCCTCCTCGGATGTCGGTAAACGCCTCGATTAATTGTGCCTTAAAGCTAGGATTGTAACGTCGAGGCAACTTAACGTACCAGAAACGGAATTTCAGGAGTATATGAATGTCACCAATGACGGAGATGTGTGTTTGGACAATGGGACTTCTAGTAGGTGGCTGGCGCTCCAATTAAAAGTTACAGCGTGGGATGAGGCTCTTAGAGCGATTTTACTTGAATTGCACAACTTGACAAACACACAACATATGTTGGCGCACCACGGGAGAAACGCCAAGTATTGAAAAGAAAAAGTGCTCCCAAATCCATAGTCCATCTATACTATATCTCTAGCAATTGGATCAATAACTGGGATGTTAAAAATTTTTTAACTTTTTTAATTGACCCATTTGTTACTGTTGTCACTTCTTTCGATTCTTTCAAGTGACAAAACGGAATAATTAATCTCTGCTCAGTTCTCGGAGAGTTTTTTTTTTATTCAGTAATAGATAGCAATATTTCTGAACGTATGAACGGGTTCCGAACGAACGGCGAATGGCCAGAACAATAAGTCTTCTGCTCTGACCCATTCTGACGATTCAAATTAAAACAGTCCATTATGAGGGTAGTTTTTTTTTCATCTCTAGGGGTTTGTTTTCAACAGTAATCTCTACCTACCTCGCCTTTACTCTTTTTTATTTATTTATTTTTTTTACTTTCTTTGGAGTGTGTTGTGTTCGCTTTCCTAAATACATCTAGTCAATCTATCTTTCCTTCCCTCTCTTCCTGAGAAATCAATCTCTCTCTTACACCCTCTTTGCCACAGCAGCAGATTTCTAGCTTTTGCGTCTTTTGCTTCTTCTCTCTATCCTATTCTTTTCCATAATGATATTCATTTTTGCAATGAATGTTTCTCCTCATTTTCCTCATTTGTTCTAACAAATTTATGTATTTATTCTAATAGAGTTCTTCGCTCAATAATAGCGTCCACAGGTCCAGATTAACAACAGAAAACAAAATAACTCTTTACGTAACATTAACTAGACCTATCTGGACATATGGTATAATTAATTATAGAATTGTAGGGCACAGGGAAGCTATCAAACATTAGATGTATCCAGGGGTTCCAGTTCAAATTCCTTCGCACAATCCTCAACACTCCTCCCTAGGTATCCAATAAAACCATCCATTCTGACCTGCAAGTACCTTTTGTTTCCGAGCTCATCCCCTCCAGGTTTGATAAGTTCCACACAAACCTCCAAGGACATCCAAATCCTCTAGTCCTCTCCCTGACATCCCACGTTCATCCCGACCACCCTCCCCGACGCCTCAAGAAGAGGTGGCCAAGGGACCTACTACAGCCAGTTTAGTTAAAATATCAAGGTAGTGAATGCGCTGGCATTTTTTCAAAGGAGTGAATGCACTTTAGGTGCTAAATAGTCTATCGCGGGTTAACCAGGGCTCCTCTCTGAGGACGGGTTACGTCCCAGGATAGACGAGCAAGGACAACAATGTACCCCATAAAAAATTACGGTGTACAGAAAATGTACAGAATAATTTTTTTAATAAAAACTTATATATAATTTAAAGCGCAAACTAAGCAACATGATAATAATATTAGCAATACATTAATAAGAATAAGGAAAATGAGAAAATGAGTGCAGTTTTAAACAAAGCATCTTAAGGGGAAAAAATCGCCTCCATTTGTCTTTCGCCATTTCACATAAGAAAAACACATCATTCATGATTTCGTTACCATAGTGGAGTTTCTCTCTACTCATCATCCCATTGGGTATGTTACTTCTATAATATTATTTAGTTTTCTCTTGTATATATTCGGTATTTAATTTACAAAAAGTTTTATAAAAGTTGATTATGTACAGTTTAATTTATTTATTCTTGTGTTGTATTACGAGACATATTTCTATATTAGTTTTGTATGTTTCCTTTCGCTACTCAGCCATGTTAAAGTCCTGAAATTTGACTAAAATTACACACACACAAAAAAAAAACTTTTTTGATTATAAATCAGTTTTAGTTTTTTATCACTCAAGACTGAATCCCTGAGTAACCTCTCCTGATAATACTCGAAGGTCAATAAGTTACCTCCAAATATAGCAGAAACTTTCATTTCTATTGTCAATTTCTTGTATCTTAACCATCATTTTGAAAAATGTAGGATTAAATGAGATTTTACAGTGACATATCTCTTTTATCTTATCTCTGTAATAGATTTATTAGGGTTCTATTAATTAGAATGTGGTTTTTATTCTGCTTTACATTTCGGTGGGGTTCTAAGGAAGTCTAAATTAAGTTACTAAGAAACCTGAAAAAGAAAAGACCCAGAAGAAAAGTCTTTTGAGCAATCAATAATAAACGATTTTCATCAAGTAAACCATTGCAAAATGTATAAAAACTAAAAAAAAAAAAATAAATTTGAGATAACGAAAATTACCTTGACTTAAAATTGGGCCAAGGTCTAAAATTTCAGAGAGAAGGTGAGAAATGAACTACCATCCTCATTGCCAACCTAACATTTCTCTTCCAGGGAAAAATAATTTGATTTTTAAAATTTATTTGAATATATGACATAATGGGTTTTAGAAATTCATTTATAGAGTTTTAATTGATAGTTTTAGGCCATTAAATAGTTCATTTAATTATGTAATAAATTTAATAATACTTACAATTTATTTTCTTTTGTTGTATTGTAGTCTTTATGATGATGGTCTTCTAGGGCCAAAAGTGCCCATTCTAATAATAAATATGTTCTCAGGAAGAAAGCTTGGCTTTTTATGACATATATTCAAATTCCATACATTTATTTACTTTTATATTTTAATCTGTGCTAAACATTTTGAACGTAGAAAAGTAAAACTTTGGCGGGGGGAGGGGAGGGGTAAAAAGTGTCAAGTCTATAAGGTAAAAAAGTTTTATACTGAATTGTCTAACTTTTGTTGGCCAATATTCAATGAGTGGCTCCAAGATACAAAGATGAACTAACTCTCGCTCTAACACACACACACACACACACACACACACACACACACACACACACACACACACACACACACACACACACACACATATATACACATAATTACAAGAGGAAGAGAAGATTTTAACGCGAGGTTGAATAGGTTGATAATTCAGCAAATTCAAAATTAGCTCCAAGGAAATAGAAGACCAAAAAGTTTCATAAATCACTTTCGAAGGAATAAAAAGAGAAATAAGTCTAAAAAAATAGACTATCTTTATCTTCGAACACTTTTACTGTTTCAAAGCCAAGTAGAACTACAAAAAAGAAAGAAGTGTACGGTAAAACAGAAGAGCAATGAAAAATACATCGGGGATATTTATTCTTACTCACAATGTGTACTGTTGTTGTGCAAAGTTGTTTTAAATTTATGTGTAAAAATTAGTGCTGCAGATTCTTGTATCTTGTTCAAAGATAACATGTAAGAGTATTATGAAGTTAAATAATATAAAAAATTAAGAAGACAATGGAATGTGGAATAATCAGGTTGGGAAAAGTTACCCGATTTGTTCATCTCGTTAGGAAGATTGAGATTTGTTTATTCAAATATTAGGCGAGTTATTTTCATAAAAAGCAAAAACCAAATATTAATTTATTTTTAATTGGAAAACCCAATGAAAATAAACTGGATTAAAATTCAAGGAAAGACAAATTGATTATTTATATGAAAGGCACATTTAAATAAATTTGATTGCTGAACCTAATCTTATAGTCAAAGGAAAATGAAAATCAATCGACTTTTATGCATGTGATAGCACAATTACCAACAATACAGTTTTAACAGGCTTATAAAACAGAGGTTAAAGTGGTTAAGGAAAAAAGGTAAAAATAAACCACAAATATATAAAATTAAAAATATGAAAAATCAGCGATTGAAATTTTTGAAACAATCAATAACGAAAGAAAATCAGAGAAATAATTAAATTTGTCATGACCGAAAATTTTAAATTAATGAAAATTTGTAACTGCTATAGTTTTCAATGTTGTCTCTCTTGGTGAGAAATTTATCAAAAAAAAACTTAAAAAATCATAGACAAATCATGGCTCAATTGTGGAATAGTAATATCTAAAAACTACTCAGTCAATATATTTTTATGAATACAAAGATTTATATTAATGCTGATTAAAATTTTTTTCTCATTAAAAAAATTAAAACAATATTTTTTTAAAGTCATAAAAGTGGTTAAAATTTCGCCAAAATAATAACATAAAAATCGTATTTATTTTTTTATTATTTTTCAGCTAATACCTCATTCCTATTCTAGACCTCCCAGAATTTTTTTATGAACTTATGATCAAGGTACATAAATTTCATAAATTTTATAGTATTTTATTTATGACTTTTTTTTTCTTTCTAATTTTGACATTTTTTTCATTTCCTAATAGCTCAGTCATGAATATGGGATCCTGATGACACGCCGGCTCTTCTAATCTTCATAATAGCCCTGAAGATGGCTTTCATTGTAAACCGAAACTTTGGAAGATAATTTTTTTTTAAATACGCATTTTTAAATTGTTTTTTTTTTGGATCTACCTTGACTGAACACAAAAAACGAAAAACTCCCCATATAAATTGCTGTTCTTCAGTGAAGAAATATGAGTACAGTGAGGACGTTTGATACTAAGGGGATGAGATACTTTTAATAAACTTTTATTAAAGCATATTATATGCTTGCTTCTATATTGCAGAGGCCAGACATAAATTATATAAAGGTATTCCGAGTGATGGATGGAATTATCATAAGTGATGGATGAAATAAATTCCATATACTGCAGACAAAATATAACAGTATTACATAGCGTGAGTAAAGTCTTTAGGAAAATTGAAATCTAAAGTTCTCTTGTCCTTGGACATTGTTCAAACACATGAAGGAGAGACCAGAGTGTGAACCCCCCCCCCCTCCCTAGAGAGTGCGAAGTTCATTGTAAGCGCACTCTGGAAAATGGACGAGGAGCGAGAGAGGACTTCAAGTCGCTTCCATGTGGCCGAATTTGAGCTTATAGAAATCAGTTGGCACTCTCAGCTCTTCTGTGACGACACAACTCCACTTCAGATGAAAAGGATTTAAATTCTCTTGTAGAGGACAGACCCTTTTGAAATCGGGAAACTATCTCTTCGTGTGCTCTCGTACGAATTCCCATTTGCCCCCCCCCCCCTCTTTTCAGTTTTCATTTCCAGGTAAGCTTCTTATTTAGAGAAATCAACAGTTCATTTCTATCAACATTCCATTTAATTTTATTCCTGTCTCTTTCCTTTATTTTCTCAATTGTTATTCTCATACCAAGTTCCCCTAAAATAAAATTCTCTTTTTCCCTTCCACATATCATTGGGTAATCTATCTTTTCACCACTTTCGTTATCGTTCAGCATTTTTTTTTTTTTTTTTTTTTTGTCTCTCACTTTTATTTAAACTTACTACTTCATTCTGTATTCCCTTTCTTAAATCACATCATTCCTCATTTCTTTGGGTCACCTATCTTCTCTCTTCTCTCTACTTTCATTCTACTTGTTTTTTACCTTTCTTTCTTTCTCTTTTTCTCCCATAAAAATCTCATTTCACAATACTCTCTTTCCATCTTCCTTCTTCATGTTTACATGTAGCACACAACATATATAACAATGTCATCAGAATAAAGAAAAATAAGAGTGAGCTTTTTTACTTTTCAAAGCAAATCATTGATCGATATAAATAGCATGGAGCTTAATTTACTACCTTGTAGTACTCCATTTCTCTGAGAAAATTTATAAAGTAATTGTACTCCAAACATTTGCTTTTGAGACAATTTTATATAGAATTTTTTATTGAATTTTTTTTTTAAAATTTTTATATGGATTACTTTATGGATTTTCTTTGAATAATATTAGGGCATATCTATATAAAGCGGAACCTACATACAATCAGACCTGATTACTATAAAAATTACCAAAGTTATCAGACTTGATTACTGTAAATGTCAAAAAATATCTATAAGTTTCAGCTGTCTCTCTTGCAAACACACAATTAATTTATTAAAGTCGGTTTTATATAATTTGAGCTTCATTCATTTTTTGTCGAATTACTCCAAATTAAATTCTGAAGAGTATTAGGGTAGGAGAGGGCCATGCTAATCTTCTCTGTATCATTCCAACTTTAGTACCGCCGAAGCGAGAGATTATTATATATAGATTTATAGTAGCACAATAATATATACAGACAAATATATATCATGACTTATTATTAATAATAATCGACGATTTAGGTGGCTGTATTTTTAAAAATATATATTTTTAGATGTACTTTTGAAGACATGTCTAGTCCGGTAAGTGTTCGTCCTCGTTGGTGGATATTGAGGAGGAGTAGGGGTGGGTGGTTTACGGCCCCTGGAAGGTCGTGTCAGGGGAAAGACTGATATTCCATTTTGAAAAGCAGTCATTGTCGATATCCAGTGGCGTACTGCCCTGAAGTGAACGCCGCCTGGGGTTATCTGTTACAGCCGGTAGGGGAGGGCGGTAGTGGGGGTAGTACCGAGGAGGAGTAGGGGTGGGTGGTTTACGGCCCCTGGAAGGTCGTGTCAGGGGAAAGACTGACATTCCATTTTGAAAAGCAGTCATGGTCGATATCCAGTGGCGTACTGCCCTGAAGTGAACGCCGCCTGGGGTTATCTGTTACAGCCGGTAGGGGAGGGCGGTAGTGGGGGTAGCACCGAGGAGGAATAGGGGTGGGTGGTTTACGGCCCCTGGAAGGTCGTGTCAGGGGAAAGACTGACATTCCATTTTGAAAAGCAGTCATTGTCGATATCCAATGACGTACTGCCCTGAAGTGAACGCCGCCTGGGGTTATCTCAGGATTTACCACCCGCCTGTTACAGCCGGACGGGGAGGGCGGTAGTGGGGGTAGTACCGAGGAGGAGTAGGGGTGAGTGGGTTGGCCCTCTGCTACTGGCTTAGCACACGAGCTGCCCTCCGGCTCAGTTTGGATAGCGACTCTTCACTAAATCAATACAGTCAATTTATTAAACTTGGTATTCCGAGTAAATATATTATTACCTTCTCTTTCAGCGAGCGATTTAGAGAATTTTAGTGCTTTTTATTCGTATTACTTATTTAGCAGCCGCATAAGTTACAGAGACTCATGTTCTGCATTGAAATTATTACAATGAAATACATTTAAACCATTATTTTCTTCATGTTCCATTTATTAACATTTTTTTTTAGTGTGCCATATATATCAGTAATTCGCTCAAATGCCCCACTCTTATAGACGAGACTGTAGAAACGTTGAGAATGAATGATTGAGCCCTTTCTTAAACTATTTATTTTTTTAACCTCCAAAACATTCGCGTGCTGGAGTCAACTCAATGGGATTTAAGTAATACAGTAAAATAATATTTCTGAACTGAAGGAATTCATCATTTTCAATGTCCTTATAACTCTCTACTTGTATCAAGTATATTATGTTCAGTACACTCCACTTTAATATCATAAAATGTTTTTATTTTTAATAATTTATTAGCTAATGCTTCACTAGAGTATCTATCTACTATCTCTGATACTTGATAATATTTATTGCTTTATAGTATACAACAAAATTTTATTAATAATATAAAATAACTAATTATTATGTTTTTAGCTCAAAATTTTCTGAAAACAACACTTTTAATTTTATGTTCAGTAGATTTTCATTCTAGTTCAGTGTTTTTTTTCATCTTAGATCTTCTAGATTCAGTCTACGACCGAAAATTTGCTATTAATTATGATTTTATCATGTTCATAGAATTATCGATTTGGTATAATGGTATAAAAATGGCAAGTTTTATATAAAGAGAAGCGTGGTTAATGGTTTTTCAAATTGTTCTCGATAGAAATTTAGAACAATTTTTAATACCATTAACGACTTATTTCATAGTATATTTCCAGTAAGAAATTCCAGATGTTCATATCGGTAATGTGATTTGACTTTTGCAAATTTTTTTTGTTTTTTTTTCCTTTTACTTTTTCACCTATTCTACTTAGAAAAAGCATATATCTACCACATTTTTCCAGTATTTTTTTTTTAATAAAATAAATAAACTAGAATTTGTAATTAATTTTCCAGCAAAAGTTGTTGGATGAGATTTTGACTGGTTCAATACGATCAAGAAAACATGGATAATATGGACAGTACTTATGTACAGACTACAGTCCATACTGTACAATGGACAGTATCTTTCGTTACTGTTCGACTTAATAAATATATATGGAACAATGTAAATGTAGAATGAATAATGTAAATTTACAGTATTTTTATTGTGCAATATCCTTGGGGAAAAGGAATTTTAGGAAATCATTTAAGTATAGAGAGTTTTTTTTTACTGTAGAAATATTATTAGATGTTTATTGGTGGGTTTCGGTCAAGGTAAAACCAAAAAAAATTTAAAATATTTGAAGTCATGAACATGGGATCCAGCTGGCACGACGTCCCCTCTTGCCTTCATGATAGCCCTAAAGATGGCTTACAATGTACGCCGAAACGTCGGCAGATAATTTGAAAAATAAAACTCATTTTTTAAATTGAATTTTTTTTGTTTCTACATTGACTGAAACTCCTAAAAAAAAAAAAAAAAAATATGCTACTTAGTTTACATTACTCCTAAGTGACGGAGGATTTCTATTTCTGTAAAATAGAATTTTCTGAAGTTTATATGGAATATCAGACTCCACAACTTTCATTTTGTCATGCATCAATAAAAGACAATTTTTTTTTGCAACATGAAATGGTGTGAGGGTAACACAGGGGACGACTACTCCCTAGCAATCCCAGAAATGTCTGCGGAGTTGATAGCGGTTCCCGCTCGTCATCTACAGGTCTGGCCTCCGGACGTGCATATTTCAGCTGGGGCTGAGTCGTCCTGTGAGGAAATGGCTCCCTACTGGAAACCGTGTGTGCGGATTGGCTTTCCTGGGAGCTGGCAGAGTGCCCCGGCACCGATGACAATAGGGCGAGGATCGGTACTTCAAGAGCTCCGCGTTCGCCTTCTCGTCTCTCGGCAGAGCAGCACTGAGTAATATATGTACTGAATGGCGGTTGTTGGCGCGTTGCAAACTATAGTGTAACAGAAACGATAACTAGCATCGAAATAACAAACTCCATTGGAAATGTGAAACTTATTAGATACAGCTTTTGTATGTTCAGATCCTATTCAGAAATATATTATACCACAAAAAACATAAATAAGGCTCAAATAAATATTGCCAAGAGTAAAAGTGATCTGCCGATTGAAAATACGGAAGAAAGTACTGAAGAAAAGTATGCAATACTCCACAGAGCGTGCAATACTCCTGAGTGACGAGGGTTTTAATTAAATATTTTTCATTACTGGTAAAATATATGGGCTAAATAACACATAAATTTCTAACATGCACAATCTAAAGGTTAAGGGCAGATAAATAGAGTAGAGTTCTGTCATCTAACTTTCAATGACATTAAATAGCTAAGTTCATATAAATCTGGGTAAAGAAAATAGAAGAATACAAAAAAAAAAGTCCCTACAGATAAGAAAATAAATTTTAAAAAAGACTGTAAGAGTGCGATTTCCTAGTGACCAATCACTTAAATCGTAGTTGAAGAACAAATTTTCGTTTGGAATTCTGTAAGATATTCAATTTTGATAATGGAATCAGAGATACGGTGGTCTAAAGCTCTCAAAAAATGAGAAAATCCTTTCAAATTTTGAAAAAAAAATATATCAGACTAATACTTATAAAACCCTATAGACTAATAAAACATTATTTCTGATGTTTTTTTGGGAGCCTTTAAATCAGGACTATATTTATCAAAAAACAGCTGCATATAAAATAATTTTTTATGGAGAATACTCTATGTTCCTAGGCTGTTTCTCACCTTAGCAAATCACAGATTCAAGCTTTATTTTTTCATTTTTTTCTTGCAACTCTCATACAGCTCCAAATAATTAATACCCTAAAATAGATATTAGAAATTTTAATTTTTTAATCCCTCAAAGAAAAGTATTAGGATGGATTGGTGAATTAAAGCTAGAATATAAGTTCAAAACTCGGAAGGTGCCCCATTAAATTTAGAAAATGTCTATTTTAGATAAAACACAAAATATTTTGGAATTCAATACAAAACATTTAGTGTCGTTGTTGTTGAGTATTTGTTTGGCATTAAAAAGTATTAAACTTAAAAATTTTGTATACATGTACAAGGGCTATTCGATGTCATATAAATAATTTTTAGGACCTGTTCAATACATTTATTTATTATTTTATATGATAATGTAAATAAATCTCAATTGATCAAAGCCGTTTATATTAATTTATGATGTTTAAAAACAAAAATGTAATTATTTAAAAAGTTTAAATGCCATTTGTTAAGGATTGTGTTACTGTTTTAGAAATATTATTAAATAATAAGTTATATAAACCTTTCCTTTTTTAACGAAACAGTTATAGTCAAAGAAATATTTAATTTTAAAATAAAGACTGAGAAATATAAAATATGGAGGTGGTTCAAATGAGGTACTGTAATGTAAAGAAAGAAAACTGACTTTCGTTGTCATATCTCTTTCTTGCTCGTCCAGAGATAACTGCGTAGCCCTTTTCTTATCTTAAGGACTGGGGGTGACAAGGAATTAGCGGGGTGGCTTAATGTGCATGCGTCTATGTGCTTTTTTTACCCCCTGTATACTGACTTGTGAGCGTTTTTTTTATCTTCGTTAAGTCCAATTCCTTCCAAAATCCTGTACATTTTCAAAGTTCAAGGACTTGTACATCGATATAGCAATTGTAGTGAAAGCAGCCGGCTAGAAAGTCTAACCGCCCTAAAAAGAAAAAATTTAAGATTAGATGATTTTTGTCGGGGTTCGGTGAAAGTAGATACAAAAAAAAATACAAATTAAAAAAAAAAATTGTATTAAAAAAAAAATTATCCAAAGACGTTTCGGCTTACGTTGTGGCGACAGGGGAGTTCACATTTATATGACATCAGTCCTTGACCTTGACCTTGACCGAACGCCTACAAAAATCATCTAATAACGATACCTACGGTAAAAAAAAAAACTCTCTATTAGAAAAATGTAAGGATTCATATGCCATCTTATTTTCCTCTCGTTCTTCCCTAACGTATATCACATTCTGCTTATGACTTACATCTGGCATCACTGATTATTTAATTCTATGGTTATTGTTAGAATCCTTCTGTATCATGCAATCTCTAGCAATAGGATTCCTCTATGTTTTAAATAAGAACGAATTTTCTCCTGTTTCCTTGTGACAAGCAAATGGAGTTTGTCTCTGTCCTCTAACTTCAGGGCGAATTAAATAATGTTTTGTTGTCAACACAAATAATTAAAGAACTTAATAAATTCAGCTCTTGACACTAAAAAACTAGTAAATATAAAATATATACATACATAGTAAAATTGTAAAAAAAACATTATATAAGGATTTTTTCAGACACGTTGACATTTTTCAGTCATATAAACCCGGTTTATAAGACTCAAATACACTATCAGCCGTTTAGGTCCGTCTTTCTGGCCTCTTGCATCTTCTTCACTCTTATTCTATTTACAAAATTTTATTTCTCACCCGCATTCAGGCAATAATGATCCTAGTGGTTTACTTGACAAAAATTAAAAAAAGGAAGGGAGGAAAAGTTTAAAAAAATAATTAATATATAGAACTTGTCTTTTTGCAAATATGACCTGCACATATAAAATAAGTGAAGAAACTAAAAAAATAAATATTGTCTTAGTCTCTTCATGGTACCAACCAGGCTTGATTTCATAGAAGGAAATCTGCTAATCTAGTGGACGGGAATTCCTGGTTGGAGTTGCGCACGTGTAAATCCTCCAAGTAGCTTGAATACTTCAGATATTCGGAATGATTTGTCACCTGGCTTCTGCCTCGTCCTCATTCATTGCCAGGGATCTGCAAGTTCGATGAGGCACTCTGTTCAAGGTATGCCTGCCTCACCAACCCCAGGGAGGTAGTGTAACAGCTACACCTCACAGCGAGTTATCGCCTGTTCTGCGAGTGCCTCTTCTAATACAGATAAACTTTGTCCTCCCTTTCTTATTTATTTATTAACATTTAAATTATTATTGCAACAATTGAAAGAGGAATCGATACATAGTATCCATATATATATATATATCCCAAACTCGCTCTACTTTTTAATTGTTTTCCCAAAAGTAAGGTAGAGATGAACGAACCACATGATATTAACTCCCCAGAAGTCAAGTGTCATTGAATACAGCTCTATTGTGAATAACTGATAGCAAACTGAGACTGACCGATAGCCAGGAATGTATTATACGTCATACTCTTGTCAGCGAATGGGCGAATCCTCGCGGTATCGCAAGCTCGTATTTCAGCTCCGTTTCCCGATTCAAAGGTCGCTTTCCTGCAGTTTTGTTTTTACAGTGGCCATTGGACCATGAGTTTTTTCGATGGTCGCAACATATCCTGACCCAGGATCTTCTAACGTTTCCTATCATCCTGATACTCACCCTCAAATACCCGCCTCCCCTTCCCTTCCTCTTCCTCCCTTCCGGTAAAATGTCGCTCTTTCTTCCTGTCCTGGAATGATGAGAGATAAGTCCATCGTTGTGTAAGATTACACCGTTCAATGCGTCGTTTTAGCCAGTTGTCAGGCCCTTATTTACTCACTTGGACATCCTTGGCCCTTTGAGGCCCCTATCTAGATTCTATTTGAATTGACCTATATTAAATGGCCAATTTAATTTCATAGAGTAAACAAACTGAAAATATGTTTTCTCTTGATGTCTTCAATTGCCAGAGTATAACAGTTATAATCTACGAGTTCTGTATATATTAAAAAAGTTGATGAGTTTATAAATAAATAAATTTAACTTACATTATTACACATTTTAAAATAATATAACTTTTTTTTCTTGCATCTAATTTTATATACTTCATTAAAATGTATCTTGGTTGTAGGAAAATATTTTTGGGTAACGCACCTGCCCGGCAAGCAGGAGATCCAGGTTCGAGTCCTGGCAGGGACAGTTAGATTTTTATTCTATTCCCTTGCATTTATTCGTTTATTTTTAGGTACATTCCAAAGCCTTCTACTCTGCTTTCCACACCACGGCCAATACTAAAGACATTTCTATTGGGCGCCCCTTCTAAATTTTGGAAATTTTTACAATAAGAAATTTCATGTTTGAACTTTATGACAATCTTGTTAGTAAAAAAAAAAGGGCTTTTGATAAATATTAAATTAATGAATCCCTATTGTACTAATTATTGTTAATGGAATGAAAAATAGTTGTAGAAAATCATATTAGAAAAAATATTAGGATTAGAACAATAAAATTCATTATTTATTCTACATATATTACTGTCACAGAATGTAACATAGACAGTTGAGTGCCAAAGACCGTTAACTCCACTTTTATGTGGGTTACAACCCTTAGTCAACTTTTATTTTGCTTTCTTTTTAATTTGAAAATGAAAATTAACTTCTATTTATTTCCACTTTTTTTAAATAGATTTATCAAAGAAAATCAAGATAAACCCTGAATAGAGGTGGGGGGGGGAAGAGAGAACGGAGTTCCCTGTGGAGATTTTAAGATGATTAAAAATGCTGGACGAGGCTGAGACTCTCTGATGTTTGGTCATTAATGGAATATGAATCCAGGAACATTTCTGTCATCTCATTCAATCGTACGCGATTTTACCTCTCTACCACTGCCAGAATTCACCGATGTATGAGGAAATCTGACCTATATTTGTCAAAGTGCAGTTTTGAAGAGATCCAAAACTCTTGTTTTCCAGGTTACGAAAATTCCGAAATTCGTAATGATCATTTATGATAACTTTAATTTTATCTAAGGCGGTGCCTATAATAGAGAGAGGGAGAGAGAGGGAGAGAGAGGGAGAGAGAGAGAGAGAGAGAGAGAGAGAATAAAGACTGAG
>KZ807037.1:157090-178240 GCA_000696205.2 Oncopeltus fasciatus
ATATATATATATACAATGTTTTATTGCATATAGATAATCTTTCAGAAAGTCTTTAAGACTAGCATATAGTAATCTGTCAATTCGCGGATAATGCTATAAAATTTACTTCTGACAAATATACGAATAAAATTAATTTTAGTTAATTAGAGCACACGAAAATTAAAATTTAAAATTACATATTTACAAATCAAACATCAGTAAAATATTAATTTTATTTATTTAATATAATTTTTTAAGCTGCCAAAATTAAACAACTAATAAACGAAATTAATAAAAAAAAAACTAAAATGTGAAAAATAAATATCAAGTATGAGATATATAAGTTTGTTTAACTTAAGTCGCTTTGAGCTAAAACAACTATGGTGCAAACTAAGCGAGATAATTTAATACAAGTCTGTAATGAAGTCAGCTACTCTCAGATGTGTGCAATTAGAGTCTGGGGTAACGCAGTCAGTCGTAATGAAATATTTATTTATAGTTTAAAAAATTAACATTCGTGTAATGGCATTAAAAGTAATATTTCTTATAAGAATTATTTTAATAAATTAAAAATACCAAAATTTACAGATATGCATTTTAAAATGATACTGAAGTATGTGATTTAAAATATACTATACCCCAATAAACTTCGGGGCGTTCAGTATTTGATTAGAAAAATAAAATTCTTGCAAAATAAAGAAAATGAAACCGAATTCTATTGGATAAATGCAGAATGCTGCAATACTAGATATTACTAAGAAATACCTCTAAAATTTTATATTGGAAAAGAGCCCTAAAAAATTAAACAGCAAATTAAACATTATCAATAAATAATTTTATTTCACGAAAAATGGTAGTAATAAAAACATTTATTGATAAATGATAATTTAAACGATATAATTGTTCTTCGATATACTTGTATTAATTATGTTACACATTTATGAGATTAATATGTTTATATACTTTTTATGCATCAAATGTAAATTAATTTTGTTTTAGCTACGGTGACTTTAGATTATATAATTAGTGTTTTATATATGGTTAAAGAATAGGGAAGCAGGTTTTTTTTTATTTGTGTTCACTGCACTCTTTCTCCCACCTGTTCTTATTTATCATACATATCGCAGCCACGAGTGTTTAATTTTATATATATATACTCTTCATTCGATAAAAATTGAGATGTGAATTGGGGAACCATTATTATATCGTAAGGGGGTTTCTTGAGAACGGTTTCTCTTGTAAATTTACTTTTAATACATGTCCCACAAGGAGAGAAATTTCGTTCGGATCGGCACTTAACTCCATAAACAAACTTAGATGGAATATTTTTTCCTAAATATCGACAGCTCAGGTGGACGGAACTATACATGGAAATGTACAAGTCACAATATTTTGTCAATTATAATATTACCCCTAGTACATGGGTATTCCATGTATGAGAGATCCTTCATTTTTAATTAAAAAAGCTTCTCTTTCTCGAATAAAACTTATTATTACCTCAATCAGTCATTTCCTGATAGAAAATATATTTTTTCTTAAGTCAGGATCGTACAAAGTAACTTTCTTATTATCTGTCTCCATTAGGGCTAGGAGAATTTATATTTGCCACTGTCGGCGACTTATTCCCGATAAACTACTTAAGTAGTTTCTCTGGAGACACATATGGAACGAAAAACTACCCCCTAAGCACCAATAACTTTGGCCTAATTACAACTAGAAAATAAGTCTTATCCGTCGGATATTTACTTCAGAGATTGTTGAATTTGGCACATTTGCAATTTTCTTAGGATAAAACGTTTTTTTTTTTTGTTGAAATATTAACGAAATATGACATGTGCCTTCTTCGGCATCATTTTCTTCTAATAATTTTAACTCTCAGAAAATTTGGGACAGGTATTAAATCACGGGTGACTATGGCCACTCCAATGTTCTCGTACTCTTCCACCAACGAGTAAAGTTGCCAATAAATTTTCGTTAATTTTTAGCTTCGTATTTTCAAATTTATATACACACTGTTAAAATAGACTATTGGTGTGTTCCTTTATATCTTCGTGTTCTATTCGTTCATATGACATCTACAGCCATTCCAAAGCCTTCCAAAGATTCACTAACGCTTTCACCTAATCGGCAGCTAAGCTTCCCTCGCTGTATTGGGCATTTTTATTCAGTTATAAACATTGCCCAAGAAATTATTTTTCTGTAAAATTGCTTCTATTTGCATAATCATTACGTGAAAGGCCTCAATATTAACCTTTATTCTAATCCTTTTATTTCTAGTTTCTTCCTGTTGTACAGCAAACCTTTTAAGTAGATCCCATGGAACTACCCTGGTTCCCTAAACACATTTTATAAACTCTTATATTATACATTATTATTTAAATTTTGATGCATTATTTTAAATAGAATATTATTAATAGTAAACTATATGTAATTTACTTATCAGAACTATTCATTTATTGTAAATATTAACCAGCACATTAAAGTTGCATAAAATGTAATTACTAATAAAGCTTTACTAAAAAAAAAAAAATATCATTTATTTTTTGGTTAGTTTCATCCCCACAATTTTAAATCTTTATTTTAATAATACATTGACTCTTATGCCAGAATTTTGGTATTAAAGAATAAATTATTTTCAATTATTTTCCTGCAAAACACATTTTTAGTGTCTTTTCTGATTGATTTACTACTATCGATATACTCTTAAACTAAAATTAATTTTATTATTATTATATTTATAATTAAAGATTAACACAATTCTAAATGTAACTTATTATAGGATATGTTTTATGTTAGATATGTTGGTGAACACGTACCCATCAATTAGTGGAACTTCTTGCAGTATCCGGTTGGCAATCTCTAGCCGCTCCTCGAAAGATGCTCCCGCTTGTATCTTGAGTGCGATGGGCAGTCCTACTCCTGCAGTGATGGCCAATCCAAGAGCCAGGAAGACCAGGAGTCTTTGTCTCGGACCCAGCCTGAATCCTGCCATGCAGCTCCCTGTGGAGTACAAGAAAAGAGGATTCATTGAAGGATAACATTGTAACTGATAAGGAGGTTATCAGGTCTCATGCTTCTAATTAAAGAAAAACGGCTAAAAATCAGCTATTGGCTGATTTCCAAAAGGAAATCAAGGTATTCACACAAGTCCCATGACGTGGCTTTTGAAAAAATGGTATAGTACATTACTGAATGATCTATATTATTCAGTTCAAAATTTTATGTATGTATGTAATCATGTATGTAAGTGAGTATGAAACCGAAAATAAAAATCCATCGCGCAGGAAGGGCGTAAAATAAGCGAATTTCTCAGCATTAGAGTAAAATAATAGGGGGAATGGGATGGATGGGGTTAAACGTTTTGTTGTCTCACTCCTACCGGTTCTATGAGCTAAAATGTCCGGATTTTATTGGGAAATAAAATATTTCCATTGGAGCAATGGATGTTTGGAATAGGGTGGTTTTTCTTCAAGGAAAATTAGTTAAAATTAATCGTTTTTCTTAATTTTAATTTAGAATGAAAAGATAATTTTATTATAATGTGAAATTGGATGAATAGGAGTAGAGGGTTAGCAGGAAACCAAGTACGAATATTAACAATTTATTTTCAAATTGATTTTTATGTATCATAATAATACATAGTTATTCTTAATGAAATTCAGTAACTAGGTGTGTGAGCCAAATTGAACCAATTGGATTTGGGAATTAACTTGAAATGTCAAGTGCGAGAATAAAGCTAAATAAAAAATTATTTTTAAACTGATTATTATGTTTAGAGTAATGGTATAAAAACTTTTTGTTTATTGATGTAAGATATATTTTAGGATTTAAATGAAATTTAAATACTGAATTTGGTTTCATTAATATTTAAAGTAGTGGACAATAAAGCGTTTACATCTATAGACACACACAAACACATAAATTAATATTAATTTGGTTGTGTTGTATTATCCCATGTATATTTTAAACAATTAATGCGAGGGAATAGAATAAAAAATCTATTTGTCCCAGCCAGAACTCGAACCTCGATCTCCTGCTTTTCGGGCCGGTATGCTTCCATTACACCACCGGGATGAGCTAGATAACTTATTAAATTCCCACCACACTAACGAGAGCTTAACCCACAAGAAAGACGAATACATCGTCTTATGCTCGTAGAAGCTGACATTGTCTAGCTATTTATCGACTCTCGTTATTTACTTTTTATTTTCATTTATAAATATTAATTTAGTTGTGGTTTTTTATCCCACGTAAATATTAAACAATTGATGAGAATTTAATTTGGGAATTTAATAAGAAAAGCTTCCAAAAGCTAGGTTGCAATATGAGCATTAAATTGCATTTATTACACAGCCACCTTGCCAATTTCCCGGGCAATCTTGGTGCAGTGAGTGATGAACAAGGTGAGTGTTTCCATCAAGATTTGAGGGTCATGGAAGCAAGGTATCAAGGTAGATGGGCCGTACATATGATGACGGACTACTGTTGTAGCATCAAGCGCGAATGTACACAAACTAAACAATCCAGAAAAAGCTATAAACGCAAATTTGTATCTTAATTTTTAAGAACTGTTCATTAATTAATCAATTGTATATGTATGAACCCGATTTATCTTACATTAAATGTTTTATAAACTGTATATTTGGTACATTTTTACTTTATGTTCTCTTTAAATACATGATTTTTATGATTTCTGAGGATATCCTGTAGTTTAAAAAGTTGACAATATAGACAAAATTTGATGTTATTCTCAGTTTCAGACGCCAAAGATTAATGAAAAAACAGTTTCAGATCTAACTCAACAAAAAATGTGTTCTCAGCGATAATTATCGCTAGTTAATATAAATGAAAGTGTGAGGTATATTATGATTCCTGCTAAAAGGATAACGCTGTCCTACATTTAGCTATANAATCATAATTATATTATTAGAAAATTATTTATTTTTTTAGAATATATAGTAAAACTGAGTCCTGGACAATACAAACTTTTGATTTGTTTATATTTTTTTAATTTTTGTAGACTTTTTTCACAGTTCCTATGTATGATACACCGTGACGAGGAGAGTAACAGATACCATGTGGAGGTTTCCTCCAGCCGTCAGAGACAGCCCCTAATCGTCAACACAGGCCTCCTTAGGTTCGACGATTGATGTGAAATATTGATCTCAGTAGGCTCCCGAGGGGTGGGTCTGCAAAGTCTCTTGGCGGCTTTTATCAGGCTAGCCGAAACTTCAACTGCTCCCGGCCGTTATTATCAAAGTGGCGCAGTCTTGGAGAAGAAATTGCTCTTGTCTGGGAGTCGGCCTCGACTCCACCTATTAGTGCTTCATGTGCTCCGACGATTCAATCCAATCGTGTAATAAGCCCCCGCGGAGTATGAAATTCCAGCTGCGCTAGTCAACCAACGCCAAGAGCCTTAATTCATTAGCAAATTTGTCAAAGCTAATCACGAAGGCTCTGTCACATGACTTCCGAAAGACTTCAATAGATTAGGATTAGGATCAGGTTATAGGGCGATCAACATCAAGGATATTACGCCCTGACTGTTGGGGTTTATCTAGGGTTAAATCCATTCTTTTAAATGTTTTCCGTTTTTTAGTGCTTGTTTACATTACGTTATATAGTACTTGGTGTGCAATAAGTTATATTCGTACACACATTAGGGGGGGGAATACATTTTTTTTCATATAAGCCTGTTTCTCTTAAAATGCACATAAGTTTGCCTACATTGGATTCATGGTTTGCCAGGGATGCCGACAGTTGTCTTGGGAGGTTTTTACATGTAAATAAATTAGTGTAATATAGGCAGGCATTCCTCGATGAAATGTTGAACGCTCATTTGAGAGCTACATTTCAATAGATCTTAGTCAATTCATAAAAAATAAAATTTGGTCTATTAAAATTGACATATATATGTATGTTATATGTTAACTAATATATAATTGGCTAATATATTTTGATCTATATATATATATATATTTCTAATCCTTTTATTTCTAGTTTCTTCCTGTTGTACAGCAAACCTTTTAAGTAGATCCCATGAACTACCCTGGTNTTTTTTTTATGCGAGACATAGAGTGGTAGAGATAATGCTTCCAGAGTGATATACGACTGAGAAAGCGTTAAAAGATCAGTGCTGTGGTGTGTGATCGGTACTCATCTGTAATAGAAATGTATCCGTTTTTGTCAAAAATGATCCGTTTATTGTGAGTCTATTTATTATTTTATTATATCGTATTGTATTATTAGTATAGAATAGCAAGTTCTTTATTGTAATTAACGCTTAGCCCGGAAGATCACTTTTAATTGGTACGAGAGAGTTAGCATGTCTGAGCGATCTGTTGTAGCATCCAGACAGCGTTCCGCGAATGGCAAACTCACTTCCAGATACGTTCCAATTTCATCAGCTAAAATCAACATGTGTTCAAGAGTATTTGCCCATTTGCGGGGTCGTGGTTTGCAAGAGGAATCCTTGCTGTTTGAATTCTCTCGACAAATCAAGTTATTCACCACAGTGATATCACTGTATCAAACTGTAGTTAAAAAGCACTAAATTATTTTTCCAAAAATAATCAGACGTACACTATTTTGTAAATAAATCTCTGTTTCATTGTTTACCTATATACATGACACTAAGTTTTGATTTGTATTATCCTGTATTGTAATCTATTGTTGGAAATATATTCATTAAAATTAACTTTTAAAAGTGTTAGATTATTGATTAGAGGATCTAAGTTATTAGTAGAGGTTATTTTGTTGAGATTCGGTCAAGGTAGATAAAAAAAAAATAATTTAAAAATATGTATTTTTTAAATTATGTGTCAACGTTTCGTCTAACATTGTAAGCCCTCTTCAGGGCTGCCTATAATGAAGAGGAGAGGGGACTTCGTGTCTTACCGAACTTACCCGTACTTACATTTTGGCTCATCTCAATACAATCTGAATATTTCTTTATTGATTGAAATGAGTTATCTTGGAAAACCTTAAGCACTGACTAATAAGCAATATATTTTCTTCGATGCGTAATATTTCTAATATAATATTATTGTTCAGATTTTGCTCAATAACGAACTTAGACTTTCCTTCTTCATTTAAAAGAAGCATTTAGTTCCAATAATTGAAGACTCACGGAGAACAGTACGTTATCTACAGACAATAATGTTCAATTCTCTGACTGTGTGTTATGAACACTTTTCTAAAGATCATTTGATACACTTATTACATAAAAACGGAATACAATAATTGTAATGGCAAACACATTGGGATATAACTCAAAAGGAAAGACACCAACACTCATCCATCCCATAGGTACTTACACACTTATTTAGTTATTTTTAAAGACCTGAAATTCGTCATTCTCCCATTTGCCCATGTGATATCACAAGTGGCTAGAAATACCCCCATTTGGTTTACGGTAGATTGCAGGCTACAGGACAATAAAAAATACACTAACAGGAAAAAAAACAGTCACTTGTGAAAGACCATATATTTATGAAAAACTTTTATGCAGAATTAAAGATTTCAGAAGAAATCTAAAATTCAAATAGATGCAATTAACAAAAGATTCTTTTAAAGTTCTCATGTAAATTTCTTATGTAAATTATTTACTAATGTCATTTGTTTGAAAATTTACATCTTTATTTGCTTCTCCATCTTCATTTTTATAACGCTTATTTTTATTTAAATCATTGCTATATTACAAACATCATTTGCATTATATAACTTATAAATGTACATAATATCCATTCTTTATAAAAATTGTAATAATGCTTTATTAACATAATACCTAAACATAGTGTGTTTATGTTTGTTTATTGGGGATTTACGGCGCTCAACTGCAGAGGTTATCAGCGCCCTCCATATTTTATAAAATAAAAAAATCAACCTTAAGTTGATCTTAAACATAGTGTGGAATGTACTGAGAAATATATTTCCTTCTTATAGGAATACTATTAGTACAACAATTTATGTATATATATATATATATATATATTATATGCAGAAAACGTAACGCTTGCGGCTACCGTGACGAGGAGAGTAACAGATACCATGTGGAGGTTTCCTCCAGCCGTCAGAGACAGCCCCTAATCGTCAACACAGGCCTCCTTAGGTTCGACGATTGATGTGAAATATTGATCTCAGTAGGCTCCCGAGGGGTGGGTCTGCAAAGTCTCTTGGCGGCTTTTATCAGGCTAGCCGAAACTTCAACTGCTCCCGGCCGTTATTATCAAAGTGGCGCAGTCTTGGAGAAGAAATTGNTATATATATGAAATATTATATGAAATAATAAATATTTCCCCGGGGTAGAGGGTATCAAGAAGAAGATACACGAAGCCCTCCCTATTATCCAAGCTCCCTACTACCACAAAAACCTGGCTTTACGTTCAGGAAAGCATCCTGTTCAGAACCACATTCCCCCCTTACCATAGCAAGGCATGCTCAGAGTCATTTAATGAGTTTTAATGACGTTTTCCAAGTTCAAGTGATTCAACAACTTCCCGACACGGCTTCAGATTTGCAACTCAAGACGAGAGAGTGCGCTAATATATATATCTTACTTAGAGACGTTATCAGGCCTGAAGTTGCGGCAGGTCTCATTGGGATATTTGGAGATGCACAAAATATTTTTCAAAAATTACTGCGAGGGATTGGTTTGGAAAGAATAATAAAGAGGACTAAAAAAACAACAAAAAAACAGGGGCGTAGATGGGATATCGGTTTGATTTGGGGCAATTAATTGAAATTCCTCAGTGGCCAGGGGCTTTATTACCCAGACCAGTGCAGTGCCTGTGAAGGATTGGAAAGGGTGAGAGTAATTTTTTTTCCCTAAAAAAACTGCTATAAAACACGCACATTCACAAAGGAACTAAATGAATGAAGTAGATTTCCCATGTTAGATTAGTGATAGTCCTAAACAAACTAAATGACTACTATATACATGAAAATAATTAAAGTCACAGTCAACAACATACAGGGGCTAAATTTATATCATTAAATTGAACAATTATATTATTTAATTTTTTTTTAGCAATATAACTATTGTAAAATTATTTCTTGATGGAAAACTAAAGATTAAAAATAAATGACAACTTTTCTAAAATTACTTTTTATTGCTCGGCTAGTTTCAATTTCTTAGACGCCCCTTCAGGAGCTTAAAATACTTCACACTATTGGTAAAGATAAACCTCCCTAATCTACACTAAGACTCTGATGTCAGTCTTGATTACTATATATATATATATATATGAAGATGACTTAATTTTGAATAAATATGCAGTTAAAGATTTTTTTTTTCTTTTGGTGTTGAGGAGTTAGTTGAGGAGGGTATATAGGCCTCTAGCCCTACCACTGGAGTAGAAATCCATCTATCGAGTGGCGGATGTGGAAGGCAGATAGTAGCCATAACGGCTGCTGATGGGACTTGGCGAGTTGGAGTGCACTCAGCCAGGAACTCAATCTAAGTTCGTGCTGACTTAGCTGGAAGAACTGACTCCAGCAAGGAAGGTGGGGGCGGGATCCCATGAACGTTTAGCACTTCCAGGCAGTTGTCTCTAATCCCGCGACAGCTCTCACCCCCCGAGGGAAGAAATTGAATAAGTAGTCCACCCTCTGCCTGACCTTTGTACAAATGAGAGTATTCGCCTGGCTTCGTCATGGCGTACGCGAGATTATTATTATTTTCCTTTTCTCACTTTATCGGCATTGTGACACTATCCTTCCGACATTCTTCCTTTAATTATCAATATGAAACAAGATAATCTTCTCTAAAGTTGAATAGCTGCTGCTACTTCGGTGAGCCGGAGAATACTACTGACTGACAGCCTCGAAGGACATATGTCTTATATCTCACCTATCTGTGTGGTCAAGGTACTTCCCTTTTGGAGGGGGAAACACAATCATCACAATTGGGTGAGCATTTAAGAGATAATACTTTTAAAAATAGATACTTTTCTCGGCAATTTAATAAACAATATTACTTTGCTTTTAGGAGTTTTGAATTGCATAATAAATTATATCATATCTCCTATTTGACTGACGCCATTACAGTCTTTATTTTGTGAATTAATAATTCGTTAAACACTTTATCTGGTCAATAGATTGAGAGTAGATTACAAGATCAACAGTTAAATCGTTAATATCTAATTCTTAATACAACAGTAATTGTTAAGTATTGCAAGTTCAAATTCAAGTTTAATATGAAAAAGTTATATTACTCATAATGTAAAAAAATTTTTACTCTCAAAAATATTGTGAAGTTTAAATGTTGGCTTTTGTTCTTGAAAAGCCAATTATATTAAATATTTAATATCTCATTATGATAAATTTATATTTTAGCGATTGCAATTTATTAAACATTTCGTTCTTGATGTATATTTAATATCTGCAAGTGTAAGAAACATTTAAAAAAAATTACTCCTGAATAGTTAAAAATGAAAACTTAGTTTTCTTTTAATATAATAAAAGGCTATTCATTCATTATTTAACATTTTTATTTTATTTATAATTATGGAAAATCCTAAATTATAGAAAAAATCAAATATATATTTAAATCCTGGCCCTTAAAACAGGGAAGAACCCTATAAGATTTAATTTGTTTTCACTCCACGTGGAGCGCTGCTCACTTGATTTGCAAAGAAGTAAGTGTGCCAGTCCTCAGTAAATTTCGGTTAGGAAATTCATCAGGTCCTAAAATAAATAGTTAAGAGTTTGAAATATAGACTAGTATCTAATATAATAATGGTGTTTTACTCAAAAATGACTCAGTTGAACTCACTCTGTAGGTCACAGAAGTTACCAATAAAATTCCTTTATGTTGTCAATAAAATGCAATATCTAATTAAATTATTTACATTTTTTCTTTTAATACATTAACATGTTATTTTGAAAAATATTTATACTTTTACAAGTGACGAATATGGACTGTTGATCAGAAACATATATTGGCTTTTCCTATATATTTTTTCCATTTTAAAAGTTTTTAATAGTATTTTGCACAACAAGGTAAGCAGAAAATGTAGTGATTGCCTTAAATTGTTATAATGGGATGGGTTGAGGACACTGTTGGATGTGAGTTACTGTACCGCACAGGTAATATAAATCAAATTTTTAATAAAAATTAAAGCTGAGAATATTCTAACCACGAAATTATATTTACTGAGTATATTAAATCGAAAGACTGTTTTTCGGTAATTTTGTAGCTTAAAAAATGCACAAAAGTAGAGATTAACGGCAGATAATTGTTGTAAAGTGGAGAGAACTCCCTATTTACTGCTGTGACCCAAGTTGGGATATATTACACATGGAAATAGAAATTCAGATAGCTGTTTGTGTAAGTTGTGTGGACAGCTGTTGTAAGGGTCGGCCGTTTGGTTATTAAATCTGCCATTAGGAGGCAGCACGTGATGCGGTCGTTTTCTGCTATCTAGGCACATACCTTTTCCCTCCACCCCAAACTACCCTTACAACCCCTATTCAACTCCACAATGGCTTTCGATGAGGAGAGTAACAAACGAAATACGGCGATTTAATACCTTTCATTTGATTTAAAATTCAATTTACCTCTTCTTTATGATTTTCATAGTAAAATTAAAATCAATTTACCGATAACATTATTAATATCCCATTTAGAATGGGGTTTTTAAACGATTTTGAATGCATAAGATTCCTGGCTATTCTACAGTGCATTTAGTACTAATAGCCTTCGCTAAGGTGCTGCACTAGTGTACTTCGTGAGTTAAGAATTCATACGATTGCTTCGTCAGATCCATTGACAGACTCATTGTACAGTTAGTTGCAAGAAGAAATTCTTCCCTCTTCTTTATATATTGTGCACTAGCTCAGAGTGACAGTAAGGGTGACTGCTAAGATATGTCATTACAATATTTTTGACTCGAGAAATAATTTATTTAAAGACAGTCAGTGGGTTACCGACAAAACTTAATCCACTGCGCCTATTGAGGATTGCAGCGAATTTCCTTCTCAGGATATATATATATATATATATATATATACAGGGTGTTTCGCAAGTAGATGACAATATGCAAGATGGAATAACTAGATCAAAAATGTAGTTAAACGCCGCCAACCGCATGATTCTATCTTATTCCGTTGCACAGATATGCCGTTCCAAAGGTAATTTTGTGAAAACCGTGTTTTTTGTAGGAAAACCTCAATTTTCTCTGCTTCAACACATTTTTTTTCAATGTTCCATCACAGTTTTGAATTCACCATTAAATTTTCTTTAAGTCTAATGCACATTCAATGTTCATAGTATCATTTCAAAAGCGCGATAACAGATCAAGAAATAAAAATTTTAAAAAAATGTTGTCAGCGACAAATTTTCGAGGATCACTGCTCTTCCAAAAAAAGTCCTGCAAGCTGCCGAATCTCACAAAAGTTGTGAAATTTAATTACCTTTCTAACGGTGTACTCAAAACTGCAATTATCTCTCAATTTTGTAATGCAATTGGAATGGGAAGGAGAAAAAAACTCATGTCATGCATATTTTGCAGGATCTTATCTCCGTTAAATTTAATTTATTTTTATGTAAATTACAACGAAAAATTAAATTAATTTTTACATAAAGTTAAACAGTAAATAAAATATCTTTGAACATTACAAAAGTTGCTGGAACTGGCCTCCTCCTTGAAGTATACAGTGACGACATCTGTTTAACACAGCTGATGTAGCCCTTCGAATCTGATCACGGTCAGCTCTCATTGCTTCACATGATTCGCGAATTCTTGCGATCAGATGGTTCATATCTTGAATGGGTACTCTGTACACTTCCGATTTAAGCCTACCCCAAATATAAAAATCCAGTGGCGTCAAATCAGGGCTTCGGGCCGGCCAATGCACAGGTCCATATTTCCCAATCCATCTTCCTGGGTACTGTTGATTGAGCCAGTTCGTTACAGCTCGTCCATTATGCGCTGGACACCCGTCCATTTGCCACCATAGCTCTTCTTCAAGTGGTATTGCTTCGAGGAGTGCCGCACTTATATCATCCTGAAGTAGATCATAAAAAGTATTGGAATTTAACCGACCAGGTAAGAAAACGGGCTCTGTCATATGCTGCCCACAGACTCCTAGCCACACGTTCACACTGAACTGATATTGGAAGTGGTGTTCCCTAGTGCCATGTGGATTATGATGAGCCCAAAGGTGAGAGTTGCGTGAGTTAAAAATTCCCGCACGTGTGAATGTTGCCTCATCTGTCCAAATTATGTGATCAGGGAAGTTACGCCTCTCGTGGCACTGTTGAACATACCATCGCGCAAACACCATCCGTAGCTCCATATCACGGGGTAGCAACTCCTGGACAGTAGTCAGGTGATAAGGATATCTATTGTCTTCCCTGAGAGCTCTGAAGACTGTAGAGTGCGATATTCCCAGTTGATTTGAAGCGCGACGGGTACTAGTTGATGGATCATTTTCAAAAATAGTTAAAATGTCAACTTCCCTTCGAGCTCGGCCCGCGTAGTTAACAGGTTGTCTTGGAATAGAGCCTGTTTCTCTCATGATGCGATAAGCGTTTTCAATAGTTCTCCGGTCTGGATATCTTTGCCGATTTGGAAACATATTGCGATATTCTTCTTGTGCACGAAGACCATTGCCTCTTGCAGCCCCATACGCGAAAATCATGTCAACGTACTCTTCAGAAGTGTATAAATTTGGCATTTTTACTTCTTGCACTCAAATTGAAACTTCCTTAACAGACTGAAGATTTGCACGATACTGACAATTATTATTGTTATTTATAACACAAAGTAGGTAGACGAAGAATGAAAGAGATAAGGTAAACAAACCGTAATGCGAACATAATCCATAAGAAGTAAACAAAAACATTCATCACGCCAGACGTTCTTTTAGGTTTCAATCACCTCCCTAGTAGATTTATTAAATAAATATTTGTAATTTACATAAAAATAAATTAAATTTAACGGAGATAAGATCCTACAAAATATGCATGACATGAGTTTTTTTCTCCTTCCCATTCCAATTGCATTACAAAATTGAGAGATAATTGCAGTTTTGAGTACACCGTTAGAAAGGTAATTAAATTTCACAACTTTTGTGAGATTCGGCAGCTTGCAGGACTTTTTTTGGAAGAGCAGTGATCCTCGAAAATTTGTCGCTGACAACATTTTTTTAAAATTTTTATTTCTTGATCTGTTATCGCGCTTTTGAAATGATACTATGAACATTGAATGTGCATTAGACTTAAAGAAAATTTAATGGTGAATTCAAAACTGTGATGGAACATTGAAAAAAAATGTGTTGAAGCAGAGAAAATTGAGGTTTTCCTACAAAAAACACGGTTTTCTCAAAATTACCTTTGGAACGGCATATCTGTGCAACGGAATAAGATAGAATCATGCGGTTGGCGGCGTTTAACTACATTTTTGATCTAGTTATTCCATCTTGCATATTGTCATCTACTTGCGAAACACCCTGTATATATATATATATATATATCATGTACATGATATGAGAGAGGAAGCTCATACTCTGAACTTTCAGAATGAAATCGTTGAACCACTTCCCAACAATGAAGACTTATTTTGCCATCAATTGAAAAAAAAAAAAAAAAAAAAAAAAAAAAAAAAGGCTCTGTCTTAAGTAAAAACCAATTCAGCTGTAGTGGGTCATTTGAGATTTGCAAGCTGAAGATTTGCTTCCTCAATATGTTGCTAAAATCAACAGTTAATAAAATGGTTCCTCCTTATGCCGATTCGTAGTGTCGGAATAGTTACCATTACTTAGAATTAACGAAATAGTTAGGACCGATATGATATCTGTCCTTCGATATGGTCAGCCATTCCTTACTCTGGGTCTAATCCCCCAAGTAGCCCTCATGCTCGAAGGAGCCAACATTGTCAGCTATTTATTAGACTCTCGTTTTTTTCTTATATTACTTTTTTAAATAGTGATATTAGTTGTGGTATGTTATCCCACGTCAATTCCACGTTTTTCCTGGCTCTCTTTCCATTTCTTCTATAATAAATACTAGGTTATTGTAGTTTTGTTGGTAATTCTTCTGGACTTACACCCGCTCCCTTTAGAGACCCTGGAGTAGCGGGCCCTGGACTCGTCAAATCGCACTCGAAGAAAAATGCGTACCGCTGTATGTATCAGACATTGTATCTTCTTTGGAAAAAAAATGGCAGAACCCCGATCTTTAATTTGTTAACGGACCTATCACTAATTATCTTTGACTTTGCAATAACTGACTTCCAATTCGATACCTCGCATTCAGGATTTAAAATTAGCTTAAGATATAAATCTCAAACAAGGCGAGGTTTATCTGTAAAAGGATAGCTTCAAGAAATGTGTGGGAATTGAAGGACTACACTCGCACACACTGATACGCTTATATCGCGAACCTAGGTACACCTGTGATTTTCTCTAATGGGAGTAGTGGTTTGATTTCTTTTCAAGAGGTAAAATGTTAATGAGTAAACCTCATCTTTTCTTGGAATATTCACTTTTCCACAACTAGATAAAAAATACTACAGGCTATTGGGCGCACTAGTGACACGACCTTAGCGCACCCTGGTTGATGTTACTGACACTTCGAGGGTTCGAACCAGGTTTTCCAGGATGCCGAGCCAAGAATCTTACCCAGGACCTTTGAAATAAGAGACACACGCTATCCTCTGGACCATGGCGCCCCCATAAACACGGCTATAAAAATAAAATTTAAAAATATTCAGTGATTATTTATTAGCTATATAAAGGAAATGAAATTCAAGACAGCCAAAATGAGAGTTATACGAATATATAAAATTATTAAAATTAAATTACTTCAATAAATAATTCATTCTATTTTACTGTTATAATTTAATAGTGGGAATATTTAATTTAAATAAAATTCATAATATAAAATCTTGCCGCACAGTGGAATAGCAAGGGCGGTGTAGGGTGAGAGCCCTTTGCTCAGCTGGTGGTAGGGAGGGGTGTGGGCAGCTGGCCAGAGGTTCACACTGATAAGGCGGCCTGAGATGTCAGATTATGAAAGACATTTACCAGGGTCTGGGGGTGGCTTTATTATTCCCTACCCCTAATAGACTGTCTTCCATATTGACTTCGGTACAACATCTATGTCAACTGTCTAATTCTCTGGCTTTCGTTCAAATCCTCCGATTTAACATATTCTTCGACTCTGTCGAAGATGTGGAAATGACGAGACAATGTTTACTACTACACGGTTAGAGACAAACTCAAAATAGACTGTGTTTCTTTTCTTTTTTTTTTGTAAGAGTGCTTCTAAGCTGTCATTCATAATGGGAAGATAGAGATGCAGATCCTTTTAAAATTTATGGAAATTGCTTGACTGGCCATATTGTCAGTATTTTGTTAGCTTCGGATTTCTCCTAGGGCTTAGGATGGTTAGGGATGGTTAGGAATTGAGGATATCTTTCAAACATCTTTGTTTTAGAAATCAAACATTTTTATCCCTAAAAATATTGCCCATTAAGCTAAAAAATAAAGAAGTGTTGAAGAACAATTTAATTTCATCATGAGATACTTAATTACAGTCGGCTTAAAAGAAGAACGAATGTACAGTTGTATTGATTCGCTCCTTAAAGAGCAGTTATTTGCAAGGATGTTCAAGGAACCCTATGATCACGTATTTGTCGTTACCACGTGCTCTCGACGAACCAATGAAAAGCTCCCACTCCATGGACAGCGGAGGGAACTTGAAGTTCCACCGCTGATAAGGGTCTTAATCGCGGATTAACTTCCAGTGACGTGTGCGGAGGAGGATCGGGACTCGTCAGTGTCTCCGACACCGCAGTGTTCCCGCGAAAACTTTTACTTGAACAGGTTAGCTGTTCTCCAGGGGGGGGGGGGGGAGTTTTGCTTTTGATTTCTCGACGGCTGCCGACTGCATGACACATGAGGGAACTTTGGCGCTGCGACGCCGCGACGCTAGCTCGGCTCGCCTGACAGCTCAATTTAAAAGTAAGATGTACTCCTTCCTATCCCACAACATCAGACGCAAAACTTTGTCAACCGTGGAACTTATATGTAGTTTCCAAACTTGCACAACTATTCTCATTTTGTCCTTAAATCGGGTGAATAGTAATTAATAAGTGTTCAAAGATAAGCTTTAGATTGCCGTGGAACCGATAACAAGATGTGGGAGTACTTATGTATGTGTAATAGGATAAAAAATATCAAGCCTAGTAAATTCTCAAGAAAACATTATTTAAAATTATAATTATTTACATACTGATTTCAGTTGTGATATTTAATTCCATGTTAATTTTATTCAAGAAATACAAGGGAATAGAATAAAGAAAACGAGCTTAAGACGATGTATGTTTTACTACAAAAATCTTACTACCTCAGCCGGGACTCGAACCCGGGTCTCCTACTTTCCGGACAGTTATGCTAACCAATTACATTTCTAAGGCTAGCTAGCTAGATAATTTATTTTAATAATAAATTAATAATAATAATAATAAATTATAAAACTAGATAATTTATTTTACTCCCCGCACTTTACTCCGAGTCTTAATCTCCAAGACGATATTTTACTTGGATGTTCAGACTCGGAGTAAAGTGCGGGGAGTAAAATAAATTATTTAGCTAGCCTCGGTGGTGTAATGGTTAGTATAACTGTCCGGAAAGTAGGAGACCCGGGTTCGAGTCCCGGCTGAGGTAGTAAGATTTTTTTTTATTCGATTCCCTTTAATTTCTTGTATAAAATTATTAACTTTTAAAATAGTTAATATGTTTTAATATAAAGGTGAATTAGAAAAATTCGTACTTTAGATATTACACAAATATCTAAAGTACGAATTTTACATAAATCAGTGAATAAATTACAATTACCCCCCGTGAAGATTCTTACATAGAATTTATTGAAACTTTTGGTTTGGAATAATTTATCCATTTAAAATTTAGTAACTCAATTGATGAGTTCACTTTGATGGTAAATAAATACATGGGAGTGCAGTAAGTATTTATAACTATTAGACTATTAGAAGAGATTATTAAGTTTTTAAGGACGATTATCTGTAAAAAAAATAAATAAATAAAATAAAAAACTTCTGGGCAATCATAAAAGCGAGAGAGGACGTCATGTCACCTGGTTCAAATTCTGGGTTCAAGTGATGAACATTTGATCCAGGTGGCACGACGTCCACCCTCGCCGTCTTGTTAGTCCTGAAAAAGGCTTACAATGTATGCCGAAATGTCGGAAGATAATACAAATTACACATTTTTTTTAAACTGTATTTTTTGGATCTACCTTGACCGGACCCCAACATAAAACATCTATTAATAATCTCTACAGTCAAAAACTATCCATTTGTGATTAGTCTACTTTCACATTCGAAGTCGTGAATCTCACATTCGATTTCAGTTCTCACATCTGGCAACGTGAAGAAGCCTCCTAAAGAAAGCCTGAAATTTAGGCCGAAACCTTGGCAGCAATAAAAACATTTTTGTTTTACAAATTAGTTTTTATGTTGAATCTAAGACAGGTTCCCCGACCGATATCACCGATACCACAGATCACACACATATTGGCAGAAAAAGGGAAAAATATTTCTGAAGCTGACTTGCTACCTTAATGTTGATTCATGCATAAAATATTCGATTATCCAAAGCTGACCTCGAACTCTGTAAATTCCAATGTTCTGAAGCGTACAATACCAAGGAGATCCTTTGTGTCTAACAATACAAGGATCACAAATATATGGTGTCCTAAGTGGAAACCCACATTCAATACGAAGGAATATCCACCGATGCCTTTGTTCCTTTAGCCAGTGCGATTGTTTTCATCCTACGATTTACAGCTCTAAAATCCCCTCAAAATGAAAGGTACAGATTTGTGTAACTAAAGTTGGTGCATAACATTGAGGTGATATCTCTTGTGTAAATTTAAAATTTTATTTTATATGATATCATTAAAAAGACTGATAAAGTTATAAAAAATATGTAGAAGATTATACTTAAAAAGGAAAATAATTTATTTACCGTTTCTTCTTCCGGGTTGGACCATGTCAAGTTGTTGATAGTTGCCGAGGTTTCGCACATCATGTGATGGCTTCTTCAGGGCTGAGTAGAGAAGGAAAATAATTGTGTATGCATGTTCGTGAGTGGGTGTGTTTGTGAGTATCTATATATTTGGGGAGCACTGAATTTTTCTAAAAATCATTCGAAAATGCTTTGATTCAAATATATCTCCGGATAAATATGACATATAAATGAGAACCTTATCACCGCCGGCCGACAGAGTATATTGATTAGCGAACCAGGCGAGTGCACTTCGAGATTGTTTTTATACGCCATGGGAGATTTTTATCAACACTTCTAGCCAATGAGGAAGAGAAGGAGAGTCTTACCAATCAAATCTAGATTCTATGTGGCACTTCAGTGCCAAACGTTATCTATCACATGTAACACGAGTTCTTTATCTTTATCCGTGTACCATCTACATCTTCAAAAATGCACACCTTTTATTAAAGCCCAGTACCAATCATTCACTTTCTTAACTCCCACACGTCTATCTTGAAAAAAAAATCTAGAAATTTCTCACTTAAAAATCAATATTTCCATAAATAATATATTAACAAACATTGAATTTTCTTTCAGATTCCTATTCTGTACATAAGCCTGTATTTATTTTACGGTCCACCCTTTTTTTAAGAATTGTTAAAAATACATTGTTTAAATGGTCAGAGCTTTGGACAAGAGACAAAATATACACCACTCTAGTAAAGATTAATTTATTTTTGTAAGTCAACGTTTCTGCTTACAGTGTAAGCAACAAGGAGGGAGGCCATTGGAACACCTCAGTATCATGACAGCTTTCTCTGTACAACATTGGATTACGAAANCCTTTTGTGCATCTTTGCTCCCGTGCAGTTTTCTGCATATTTGCCGCGAGGAAGTCGAGCTACCAACTTTTGAAATTTAAAAAAAAAAAATGTATTTATTTGGTTGTTACATTCTGTAAATAATTACATTTTGTAATTGGTCACAATTTTGTTCAATGGCTGTGAGAGGCATTGACATGAGGGAGAAAACGGTCAGTGCAGCATCTCCGAAATAATTATTTATAATAATTCTGATGTATTTTTTCTGCTCGAGTTGATACAAATCCTAAGGTGAAGCAGATGGGAAAATAAACCACACACACACAGGGGTGCTTGAACTTGTGTGCCCACATAGTGCACAATGCTTGCGTTTGTTTATATGGAATTTAGTGGCATGAAAAAATATTATAAAATTAAAGTAGCTAGACAATGTCAGCTCCTCCGAGCATAAGCGATGTATTCGTCTTTCTCGAAGGTTAGACTCTCGCTAGTGTGCTGGGAATTTAATAACTTATCTGGCTCTCACGGTGGCTTAAGTTAATAACTCGCTTGCCGGGATAGCGGGAGATCCAGGCTCGAGCCCTGACTGGGACAGTTAGTTTTTTTATTCCATTCCCTTGTATTTAATCGATTGAAAGTAAAAGTATAAGATTAACGTGATATTATAAGCCATCCAAAAAGTATGTCTTAATTATTATTTAACAGTTAAACTAAATATTTAATGATACTAGAATATATTTTAACATATCAACATTAACAATACCACGCTTTTAATGTGTTGGTTGGAATAGGGTAGTATTATATTTATAATACTACCCCATTCCAACCAACATAATACATTTGTAAACAAAAAAGAGCACCGTACAGAGTGTGCTCAGAGCACGTGATCTCTTTTGGAAAGATGCTAAGGAATAATGTTGTTAAATATAAATTTCTATGTGAGGAGAGATCGGTCGGGGAATCTGTCATAGAATCTTAAAACAAAAACTGAATTTATAAAGAAAAAAAGAAGTTTTTATTACTACTAAGGTTTCGGCCTAAATTTCAGGCCTTCTTCAGAGCACTGGGAACGATGGAGAGAGATAAAGTCCTGCTCCGGGATAAATAAATCATGACGGACTTACATAACTTATTCATAAACAATTTCGATCTTTTGGAATCCGATGAAATAATTTATTTTATTCATAAAGTCAGATGAGTAGAAAGGGAGGGTAGACAAATTGAATAACTGTTACTTTCTTATCATTATTAGTATTGTGACTATTTGTGGAATATAATTGGTAAAATATGTGTTTTCTATAATATTTATATTAACGCACATTAATAGCATATATAT